>JASAND010013278.1:0-76731 GCA_030248195.1 Trissonchulus latispiculum
CATTCCATTATTGCTGCTACTTTTGTCTAACCACTGCATAATAGAGATGAGGATTTTGGCTCGCGGCTCGGCTCGGCTCGCGAGCCGAGCCGAGCCGAGCCGGCAACAATTTGTCCCGAGCCGAGCCGAGCCGAGCCGGAGAATTGAAACTCCGAGCCGAGCCGAGCCGAGCCGACCCTATCGAAAAATTTTAAGTTCACTGTAATTACTTCCGAATTTGTACAAACAAAATAGTCAACTAGTTCAATGAATTCTGTTTTCTGTGTTCAACTTTGTCGTCTAATTTTCCGTTTTTCCTTGTCTTTATTCATACTTTCCTTCCACGCCAACCTAGTTTAAACGTTAGGCTGTGCTTGAAGTCAACCTATGTATGGTGTAGTTATAAGGAAACATTTTGACATAGTTATTTCAACGTGTCATATTTAGTATTATCAAAAATATTACAATTAAAATTTGCATTGTCTTACTACTGTGGCTTTGGGTTTTTGTAGTAATCTACCAGATAGCAGAAAAGGTTGTAAAAGTGCTGATTATATACCAGAAATACTTACTACTAATTTAGAGTTTAAAATTATTCTGCATAATTACAGTTGACTACTATTATAGCTACGATCGGCAGAGAGCAATTAGAGGATTTGAAATTTTCTGAAATTTAAAAAATAATGTGAAAGAATTCTGAATTTTATTGCTGAGTTCTGAAGCATTTTGCAATTTATCAGATTATGCCTTTCCAAAAGACTGAGGAAAACAAAAAGTTTTCTCGCGATTTTTTCCGCGTTTATCACTGATTGCTTTCCATATTGTATACATAGAATAAAATAATAAATTTTAAGCAAAACAAGCATGAATGGGCCCCCGCCCACTTTCGTAGAATATACATTTACCAAATATCAATATCACTAAACCTTATAATCGTAGACTCTGCATCTCGCAGTGTCTCGGTAAAAATGGAATTGTGGTGATTCACACTGGTACACGAAAGCTTGACAGCTGTTTTCAGGCCTTTTGTCAAAAACAAGGAAGAAAATCCACAATTCGCTGGAATCGGTCAAATTTCAAATTTCAAGCTGGGCGAGCCGAGCCGAGCCGAGCCGGCCCACTTTCAATATTCTTCCGAGCCGAGCCGAGCCGAGCCGGGTATGCCCGCGAGCCGAGCCGAGCCGAGCCGACCACATTTTCTCCCGAGCCGAGCCGAGCCGAGCCGGAAAATCCCGGCTCGTCCTCATCTCTTCTACTGCATAATTCCATTGTCCGTTGTTTGCTCAGTAATTTCTCTTTGTTTGGTATATTTTCTATTGTGGTTCTCTATTTTTCTCCTTTTGATCCCTATCGGAGCTAACGTTGCAGCCCCTGCTGTTTGAGCGGCTTTGGTCCGGGTTTATATTTGTTGTAGTCTATAAGCAGTTGGTTCTTTACGTAGTTGAACAATAATTGTAACGTAAAATGTTAGATAGTTAGTCTGTAGTCGTTTGCTGTAGTAGCTATGTTGTAAATTGTAATAGCAGTGTTAGTACGTAGAAGTATGTTAATGTATGTAGGTAGTTGTAGTAATGTATGTATAATGTTGTATAATGTATGAGTAGTTTTACCTGGGTTGGCCAACCTGGTATGTGTTTGTCTTACTCTTACCTATTTCGTAACAAATATTTTACCTTTACTAGTACCTATTGTAGCTATGGTAATCCCATTTTATCTGTTGGTATAATTATGTGAACCCGTCCGAGGCCGCCCGGGGCCAAAAGAGGGGGTATTATGTGAAATTAGTTTGACAGAAAGACACAAATGCAAATGAGCTTAGCAACCAAACGCTCAATGAATTTTCAGCGACTGTGTAAATCCACAGGCTACTTAGCTAATAATTAAGTCAATTGTTCAGTAGGGGATCATTCTTTAGTGTGGAGAGTTTTGGGAGTTCGATATAGGTTGGGCAGCGATAATTTTGGGGGATCTCCATTGTGCCAATTCTGGGTGAGGTCTATAATTTGGGTGCTTAGTCAAGGTATATGATTTATGGTAAAGTTTGTTGGTGTTGCTTAAATTTATTCTGAATCTTGTGAAATTTGTCATTTGTAGAGTTGCCTTGAAATTCCAGTAAACTGTTTTTAATTTTGGGGTTCGTTTTGGTTGGGGTGGGTTCATAGCCCTCCGGCATCCCACACCACCGGGCTTCCCCCTGTAACTCGGGATCTTAGTTTAACAATCAAAAAGGAAACAACATTTTCTTATTTCTCTTGGAGTCAAATTCCAAACAACTAAATAAGGAATCAAGGATAGTTTAAATTAAATTAAAAAAAAAATAAAAAAAAAAAAAAACAGGGGGTAGTTTGGTGGATTAGGGGGGGAAAAAAAAACAAAAGGGGCGTCCGGGCGGCGGGAGGAGGAGAAGAAAGAGGACTACCCGCACAATAACAGGAAAAGGGGGCACAAAAGGGAACAGAGACAAAGAAAAGGGGAACCAGCAACAAATAGGGCAGAGGACAATAAAAATAAAATTGGGGAGGGGACTTAGCTAGTGAAGTTAGACCCGGGGGGGGGGAACGGGGCAACCCCGCTAGTTAGGTGGGAAAAGGGAAGGGGGTGGTTAGGAATTAATTTGAAAAATAAGCAGAAAGGAAGGGGGATTAGAGTCCGGAAACAGTTAGAAAAGGAGTTAGAAAGGGTTTTCTAAGGGAAAAATCAAAAACTGGAAACTTACAATTTAGGTGTAGACAGGTGAGGGTGGGGCCCCAATCTCAGATAAACAGCCGCACGGTGACTTGTCAAAACTCCCAACTGACTAAAAGGGTGATGTAATCATTCAAGGAGAATTTTGATATGCGTTGGGAACGGGAGGGTCTATCTTCGCTAAGCCAACTAAAATTGGAAATACATGCAATGTTAAGTTTACGCTCCGAAATAAGTAATTTTAAGTAATTTTCAAAAGGTGAGCATAAAGTTAGCACTGCACAGTATTTTAGGGGGGATTTTACATACAAAATAATACATAATTATCGGACTTCCCAACAATTATAATAATACAATATTTATGGGGAGTTTGGGGAATTTTGGGGGATTTTGGGGGAGTTTTAGGAAAAATAGCGAAAGTGGGAATTAGGAAAGGACTTGGAAGGGGGGTGATAACTGGGGACGTTATTACCCACATTACACTTACTTAATTACTATTATTACTATTAAATACTTGCCGGATTTTCTGGAGTATTGAGGCTTGTTGAGCCAAATCCAAAAAATGTCCCTCGGCCCACATGTCCTCTGTACGATAGCATAAGAAAAAATTTTGGCCGATTCTTCAGTTTTGAGAAATCGATGTTCAAAAATGTTTGGTCTGTATTCATCCTGTTAGATGTCAGCAAGTCTGAAAATTTCTGCCACTTTTTTGCTAATTTTGCTAGTTTCGTAAGCTCATGTAAATCTACAGATAATATGCTTTAAAACGAAGTATAAAGCTCTTTCCAACTCCTAAAATTGCGGAAGTTATAGCGTTTCAAAAAACCACCACAAAAGCACTGCACAAAAGGATACCACCACCTTAAGGGGGGGGGGTCGCCAGGTACCAAATTTTATTGTCACCGATTTCGCTCATTTTTGGGTATTATATACCCCCATATGTGCCCAAAAACAAGACAAATTTTTAGAGTCCAGGGTCAATCCAGTCTAGAGATATTGCAGTTCAAATCTTTACAATTTAGTATTTACGTTAGTATGCCTCGCTGAGGGCTTCGAAGTAGCGTACACATAGGATGACAAGAGACTGTGGCATGACAAATACATCAATTTAAAGCCTTTACCTGTAAGTGTTTATTACCGCATAAATTGCAGTGACAAGCCAAGCAGCGAGCGAGACAGGGCGTTTGGACGATTTGGTAAAGCTTATTCCGGCTGTCATTTGCTTCAAACTTTAACTCGCTCTAACTTTCCCATACTGCATTGTAGAGACTTGGTGCAAGAAGATAAAATGTTCAGGACATCGAGAGCTTCAATTTGATATAAAATATGGCTATATTTGAAAAAGTTGAAAATTTGACATTTTTTGCCCATAGGCCATAGGTGTCCGCCATGCTATCGTAGTATGTCACCAGAGATAAACACGGGCTATTGGCATGAAACTTTACATACAGGTAGGTTTTATGCCAGCCTATTAGCATGCCAAATTTAATTGAGATACCTTGAGATTTGACTGACTTATGAAGTATCAAACATGAAATTATCGAAAAATGACGATTTTTGAAGAAAAATGAAATTTCTGCTACCAAAACTGTGAGCTACTGAAAAGCCCTAATAGGGATTGATTATATGCAAAATAAAGCTCTAGCAATATACTGTGCTAATATCCAAACGCGAAGTTTCTACACCAAAGGGTTAGTTCAGGACAGGACAAAACGTTCAATGACCTACACATTTGCAGAGCGATTTTGAGCAAAAACCGCTTTTCCCGAACTTTGAAAATTCGTATAAAATCAGCGGCCCTACAGGAAATAACGTCGTATAGATATTAGCACTCTACCTAGTCCAAATTAGGTTTTACAGCGAGTGGTAGCCGATTTGCTCTTACACAGCGCTCAAACTTTTGGTAGCAGAAAAATTTTCCTAACTTTTTCATTTTCCTATGTTTAACACATGTCGGGGTCACCTTTGGAGGGCTACTGTGAATGATAGGAAAAGTTTTGCAACAAACGCACTTGTCTTGTTTTGGGGACCCATGAGGACTACAAAATATGTGAAAATGAGAAAAATCGGAGATGGTCGAAAAATCGCGACCCCCCCCCCCCTTAACACAATTAAGGATTGGTAGCTGCCAAATAGGAAAGGTATATTTAGATACGGTTAATTAGCGCAAGTTAGCTGCAAGGTTATTAGGCTTAAGTCAACCTCGATAGGGAAAACGATCGCTTTCTAGATAGGTTTGGTATCTTTGTTTAAAATCTCTACGAGGTTATATATACTGACAGGACACTTTGTAGTTTACGTTAGCTTGGATAAGCTATGGTATTGTAGGTTTAAAACTGTGTTTTTCAGATACATATACCTAGGTATATTCTTGAATGCTTCAAAACACGTCAGTTTGGATTATTCGTTGTCAAGGTACATAATAATTGAGGTTGTGACCAGCGTCCTGATGATAATGGCAATAAGCGGTGGATGACAACCATCACAGCCATTTAATTCCGGTCTATTTGTTAGCTTAATATAAGCTAAAGCTGTAAGCTTAAGATGTAAGCTTATCCTGAGCTAACAAAATGCTGTTTCGAAAAAATCTGATTTCGGATTCGTGCTCAGCGCCCCAGAAAACACACGTTAACAAGGTTTCATCAAATTCGTGGACAAAAAAGGTTGCTTGGTCTCCTTGATCCTCCCTTATCACATTAGAATTTCATTCTTTTAAAATTTTTTAGAATTTTAAAGCTTTTATTTCTTGAATTCATCAGCCTCAAGTATGCACTCATATAAAATTTTGAAGCTATTGGTCAAAACAATTAAATTGCGAATGGAATTGCCCATTAAGTGACCCTATAATTCGAATAAAATTGAAATTAATTATGGGTAACAGTAGTATAGTATACCCATTTCATGCCTCAATCATTGGATTGAGACTGCCCTCTTGGGGTCCTGATTTACCTGGCTTTCATGTATTAGTGATTTAGTGACTCCACCCCTCTGCGATTTTACCGGCTTGCCGGAAGTGCTTGGGAACCTTCTGAGCTTTCGCCCAGGCCGCATTAGTGGTTTTTTTGGGTTTCTCATTTTTTCTGTTTTTTGTCGTTTTGTATTTTTATATGTTTTTGGTCTTTACGTATGCTTCTTCTTCTTCTTGTATTGCCTTATTCTCAGGTCTTATTATACAAACGCATTTCAGCTAGTACATATCTAAGCTAGTTGGTTTATTTAAGTAAAGGTCTCGTAGTAACACCATCACTCTGCACCTCGCGTTTAGGGTAAAGATAACTTAGAGCGTTTTTAATTTGATGGTACATCATCAAGTCGTTATTTACATTACTAAGGCCCCTATTTTCCCCCGACTTAGTGCAACCAGTTCTTAGAACCTCTTTAAAATCTTCCATAGTGAAGGAATTGAGGCTTTTACTGACACCCTTATGACTCACTTTTTTAGTTTACTTTATTAGTTTTACCCCATGCGAAATACGTTTTACTACAGAGAGCTATTATACCGTCCCCGATCCATTCCTCCTTGAACAAACCGGGTATTCTTTTTTGGGATGGGTCTAATACAAAGAAGTCTTTTAGTGCAATTTTCCAGTTTTCTTTGTTTCCGGGTGGGACGCAGTCATTTAAATCAGTAGAGGAGCAAGCGAAGTATAAGGAATCGGTATCCATCTGACAAAGTTGAAATGATCCAGGTCGTAAGTTTGGTTTTAGGCAATCATAGGAGATCTGTAGCATCCGGAGCTTGGCGTATTGATAGACAAAGAACCCTACTAGTTCCGGAAGTCTATAGACAATTTTTGACTTAGCCGACTGAACTTCACATACCCCAATTCCCAGATCGTCTAACCTAATGTATGTACAATACATGTATACAGTACCCAGTCCGGCGCATGCAATGTTTTTTGTATTTTTTAATAATTTATGACTTAGTTTTGATTTATATTTTGTTCATTTTTTGTTCAAATCATGTTCATTGTATTCAACTCCACTAAATCGCCGACCATTTTACTTGATTTTTGATGAATTTGTACTAACTAAACTTCTGACATAATTGTCAACTTGAAGGGTTTATATACTCTTGGTGCAGCATCAGGCAATCCGGTTTCATAAATATTTTATATGGTGATTTTCAACGGTCCATAACTTTCTCATCCCTGATCTGATTTCAATGAAATAGATGCCGTTCGATTCCGCTCCTCGAGCTCTACAAGTCTAGACCCAACGCACTTAGTTTCAGCTAAATATGGATTTTTATAATTTTTGGTGCAGCATCAACAAATCAGGTTTCATAAAATTTTCATAAGGAGTAATCTTTGACCGCTTATGGCCTTCTAACCTCTTATTCGATTCTTATTAAATAACTTATTTGCTTAGCTACCTAACTTCTCTACCTGCCTACGCTATTTGACCTATCCACCTACCTAAACCAGTTTTAATTCGATGTGTTTATGTGTTTCTATGTATTTTTATGTGTTTTACATTGTTTATATTATATGTTTATCTGTTTTATGTTTGTGCATTCTATATTTTATGCACACATTTTCAATCAGATATACAATTAGCCCTGAAGAGGATGTTGGGATAAGGGGAGCAGAGATGGAGGCGAAGTATGGTTCCCAGGGTTTGAGCAAGGCTGTCGATAAGTGGAATTTGTTTCTGGTCAACCATCCGAAGATCTACCAAATCGGGTCCTTCTAAAACTCCCAAAAATGGTAATTCAAAAGTTCCTTTAAATTTAAAAGTAGCTGATCTTCCATCCTCGATAGCTGTTTCCGAGGTGAAGTAACTTGGCGCACCGTAGTCCCAAATTTCCACCTTCCCAAACTTCCACCTCATTACTTTGAACACTGAACCAACACCACCAATACATGCTTTCAAGAAAGCTTTTAAAACCGATCGCTCACGACAAAGGAACAAGTCAAACTGACACTTCCCCAGAAATTTCACCGTTTATATAGACTTTTGAGTTAGCTAGTAGTTGGTTGGCTTATAACTTACATTTACCGTTTGTACAAATTGGTATTATTAAGTGTTTAATCTTTCTTAACTTTTCATTCAACCCACCAAAGTTCACCTTTACACCAATCTTACTCCGAGCATACTTTTTTAATATTTTACAGAATTTTGTCTTAACTTTCCATGCCGGGCCTTAACTTAATTCAAGTAATCGTGGTATCTTTTTGTACCATTTTAGGGTGTCTTCCTAGTCTAGGTTTTCGTAGTAGAATTGTATAGTCGGTAAGTAGGGTTTTTCTGAGAATATTTGGGTAAGTAGTTAGATATTTTTAAGCATGTACTTCTCAGCACATTTGAGGTAATTCTTCTATATTTGAGACTTTGCTCTTCATTGGCGGTTTAACTCCGTTCGGTAAGGTTCACTTAGGTAATTTTGGCGAGGTTAGTTAGGTCGAGTGGAACTACATCTCCTCCAGGTTCGACGTTCTCCTTGTGCACAGTATCCCACTCGTAAGTTTTGGTCAGTTCGTACACTACCAACCTTACACTTGTACTGATTTTTGTTGTATTTTGCAGCAATTGTGTATTTAGTGTTTGATTTTGAATACTGGAGTTGCAACATACATACATGACTAACACGACCAATTTGAAGACGTATTCAAGCTGGCTCTACATGATTGAGCTATGTTGCCTTTTTAATTTCACGAGCGATAACACGGTGATGAGAAGAAGATGAGTCTCAGAAGCATTCTTAGCTGCAAAAATCAAATTAGCTGATTTTCAGCAGTAACAGTGTCGCGGAATTTCCAACTATTCTCAAATTTCACGGCTCCTAACTTTTAGGCGCATCGGGAACCTTTCAATATTTGATTATAAAATGAAGAGCAATTAACTCTATCGATTTGGTGGTCTCTACCACTGATAACGGATCCGAGGTAGGCGAACTCACTAACAACTTTGATATCTTCCTGATTGATCGACAGAGTGGGTTGGTCGGGCAGATGGAAATAAATTGCCTTGGTTTTGGAAGGTTTTATTCGAAGACCAAACATGCCCGCAATAGAGGCAATACGGTCGAGCCGACTTTGGCAAGATGCAGTGTCTGGTTGCTTGATGGCGATGTCTTCCGCGTAATCTAGATCGGCAATGGTATCGCTGCAGCTACACTGTACACCGTCAGTGTTTTCAACCGCCGTTTCAACGTTTTCAATCATTTTAAGCTGGTAATACTGTACTTGTGATTAAAAAGGCGCAGTCCAAGACAATGTAACTGAGAATTAATATTGCTTGAATGTGTGAAATAAGTAAATCGTATTGACTTAGTATTGACTTAGACGTGCGGTTCTCTGCCGAATAGCTGTAAGCACAAAGCAGGACTAAACTTGAAGCATTGAATTTCACTGCCTCCCTCTGACACACACATTCTTAGGTACAGTTCATTGTACCTACTGCACCTATTTGCCGGAGCTACATCTCTCAGTGCTCGTGGTGCTTGGATTCTGAAAGTAGCGCTGATTGTGGGACTCTGAGCTGTACTGTGAATGACTGCCCTGGCTGACTGACTGACAGTTGAGTAGGTCCACAATCGTTACAGTAATCTCGGTGGGTCTGCCCATGTGCAGTGTTGCTTCTGTGGCGAAATTAAACCATTTAGATTTATTAAAATATTCCATGCTAAAATAGAAAACGCAAGCCAGTCCGCTTGCTCCGTGAAAATTATATATGCATTTAAGGTGCTGGTATCCTTTTGTGCAGTGCTTTTGTGGGTATATTTTGAAACGCTCTAACTTTCGCAATTTTGCGAGTTGGAAAGAGCTTTATACATCATCTTAAAGCTTATAATATGTAGATTCTCATAAGAGTACGAAACTAGCAAAATTGGCAAAAAATTGTAAAAATTGTCTGACATATTAACATCTTACATGCAGAATACAGACCAGAAATTTTTGAACATCGATTTATCAAAACTGTGGAATCGGCCGAAATTTTTTCTTGTGCTGTCCTATAAAGGACATGTGGGCCGAGGGACTTTTTTTGGATTTGGCTCAGCAGGTCTTAACGGTCAAGCAAATCCACTAAATGTGCGGTGACACGAAATTTCGCAACTTTGCATTGAGTTTTTTCGCAACTGGAGATGTTTTAGCTCAAACCAAGAAAAATGTCCCTCCGCAATAGTGCGAATTCTCATCCTGCCAAAAATCACGCGAATAGATTGGGTAGTTCTTGAGAAATCGATGTTCAAAACAAAATAATCGCAGTTTTGCCAAAATCGTTTTTCTGCCAAATCTCTAGCTTAGAGCAACAAACTCCGGCTAATAGGCATTGATAAAATGTGCAATGAGACTGTGTATCGATCGAGTATAAATAAACCAAAATTGTCCATATGATTTGGCAGTAATTTTGAAAAAACTGATTTTCTCGAAAACGGCCATTTTTGGACCCCAAAAATCGTTTTTTGCTTATACTGACTTAACCACTAGAGATAGCTCAAAAGTTGTAAAAGCAAAAATGCTCATTTCTGTGCCCTCTATCCAGCCATGCCAACCAATCCGGTGTCTCGACTATGTACTGAGAGAATAATGGCTAAAACCAAAAATTTCTTATCTTTGCACCTAAAAATGCGGGACTGGTCCCAGAATGTTAAAGAGCACCGAAATAGTATATTTTAAAAGTTTCATCCACTTTTATAAAGAATTAAAGCCTATAGGATCAAATTTACACAAAGCGATACCAGCACCTTAACAGCAAATTGTACTAAGACCATTTCCAAGTTGTTGCTCATGTTCTTTATTACATGCTCAAGATAAATTGAATCACTCACAAAAAGCAATAGAGCAAAACATTTAACAGAATTAGCGAAGTTTGTTGTTTCGGTCCGTTGAGGTGTGGAATTCATGTTCACGCGACGGTTGAGGCACATTGGCCTTCATAACAGTCGCGTGGAATGACTTCTGGCCAATAGGGTTCTCTGGCCCCAATCTTACGCGATCTCTTTTGATTTTAGACCATCTATCATGGCGCCTATCATCGCATTTTGTGGGAAAAATGACTTTCTATCAAATAAATCTCCAGGATCGGAAGACTCAGTTTCATTCTTCGGAAGCCCCTTATCAGTTTGGAAAAGCTTGGATTGCGGAAGACAGTGACTTGGCTGAGCGTATTGCTCTCACCGAATGCGGATTTGAAGCAAAAAGACTCTCCAAACAGATCAAGGTCAGGGGAAAACTTTGGGATCAGTGCAAACTCATTATTACTGAGGGAATAGTCTTCTCGAAGTTTTTTCAAAATCCAGATTTGAAACAAAAGCTTTTGGAAACGCAGTCCCGCATTCTTGTTGAAGCCGCCTCTGACAACATACCTCCTCACCGAAGAGACCTTTTCTACTGGGCTGGCCCTCACCAAACGCGAGCTTTCACTAAACAATGAGTGTTATTTCCCTGGTAAACTTTCATGTGTAATTTATTGATGGATATTCGAAACTCCCTCCGAGAAGACAATTCCCAAAGCTTCTAGTAATAACTGACTCCCAGGGATACCGCGTACCCAACATCGACAATAATGAATTGCAAGTCGTACCTGTCAGTGGAGCCCGTATTCAGGATTTAATTTAGATCGCTTCGCTACCTTGGCGACTCACAAAGGGCATCAAGGTTGTGTTATTTTGGGTGGTACGAATAACATTGCTGCTGACCCATGGATTCCCACCCATTTTAAAGATGGTGCTCTTCTACCCAGGCTTGTGAAGTCTATTATGCGTCAGTACCGAGGACTTAAGTACTTTTGGGAGCAAAACCCTTAGGCAAAGCTATGGTTTGGCGAAATTCCTCCACGTTTCGATCAGCCGCATGATCTGCCATCGAAATCCAGCAAATTCCAACTGACGGTCATACGAGCAAACAAGGAACATAAAACCATCGTATGTTCTTTGAAGGAAGGCGGCCATAACGTTGATGTTGTCCCTTTGTACTCAGACTTTGACGATCCTAGGTATTTTGCAGAAAGGAAGGGTATAGGCAGTCCTGTGGACCTCCATCTGAGTCCGCTTAGTGGACGAAGATTGCTGGATAAACTTAAGGACCTGAGATCTGGATAACTTTTGTTCCGCTCATACCGAGGCACATTGGTCTCTCATGGTTGAGGCGGGAATGGGAGTTAAACAGGTCTGTTTTAGTTTCCTGCAATTTCTAATTCATTAAACACTGTTCCTAATCATGGGTACTGAATTTTGAAGATACTCCTGATGTTCATTTTCTCATTTATTGTCATTTACTATCTATAGTATAACCTCTATCTTTGTACAGCTATGTACCTATATTTCCTTTAATAGTATTTTGCAGTGTGTATTTTGCTATTCTGGCTTATACGTAAGGCTGGTCTCGTAGTCCTCATTCGTGTATTCTTACTCGATCAAAATGTTCCCCATCCCACTCACCAGATCAGATCAGTGTCATAGGCAACGAGATTACATTAGTCGTACACTCGCAATCATTCATCTTATCATTATCCCCTATGTCGTAAATCTATCCTTTTTAGTGGAAGAGGAATAGGAATGAATGGGAATAGGAATGGGTAAATAAGATAAACATAAATAGATAGATGAAATAAGAAGAGAAAAGATATAAAGAAGATAAAGATAAGGAGAAAAGAAAAGAATATAAATGGAAAAGAGAGAAATAGTTTCATGGAAATTCAAATTCTATATTTAATATATTTCAATTCAAACATTTTTTGAAAGGAATAAAGGGATGCAAGCAGACTCTGAGCTTTTCCAAAACCTTTAAACATATATTTGTTGTGCCGTGTTGTTGTAAAGAAATATTTGTTGTACCGTGTTATTGTACAGAATGCCCTAGTTACTACATCGGTCACTATTACTGTAGCTGCTGTGCTATTGTAACTACTGTGCTTCTTGTGTTATCGTACTGCATTATCGTAACGTGTGCTGCAATTTTCCTATTTTCTACTATTCAATTAGTTCGCTTAACCAGTTGGCCTGCGCTTTCGGTTTACTGCAAAAATTTAAATTAGCAGATTTTCAGCAGTAACAGTTTCGGGGAATTTCCAACTTTGACGGCTCCTAACATTTTGGGCGCATGGGGAACCTTTCATTATTTAATTATAAAATGAAGAGCAATTAATTCTCTATCCATTTGGTGGGGTCCCATCTCTGTTGGTGCTTCCAGTCAAAAAAACGGCAGCCGAAAATGTTAAACCACTGGTTTTCAAACGTTGACACTAAGGAACTCCTGTCACGAAACTGTTAAATGTGTAGTGAAATAGGATTTGCAAATGCGATTTTTGTCAGAAAATGCTCCTTAAACAGCTGTCTTATTGTTTCATTGAAGAATAGTATTTCAAAAGCACGAAAACATTAAGCAAGATAGAATGATAATTCAAATTTGGAGGTTGTGTATCAGAGTTTACTGGAACTGCTATGTGCGTAACAATTAGCAGGTGTGAGGATGGTTTGTATTTGAACGCCAGAATTATTTTTCTTATTAATAGCTTAACTAAAGTCGTAGGTAGGAGTAATAAAGTTACGAAATGTAGGTACCACTTTAGTAGAGTTTTAATACAGGCGGGGTTAGAGCTTCATCTTCATAACAAACAAATTGCTCCTTTTAATTTCAATTCTCCTAATTTTATTACAAGCGTAACCAAGACCGGATGGGCAGTTGCCAGACTATATTTCATCTGAGCCGATAGATTAATAACCTCAACTTCGGCCCTGCTTTGCGAAAAGAATAGTAATGTCCTGAACTTTTGTCCCCTTTAGTGAAAATACCGAAGAAGCAGAAGTAGCCGTCATGTTTGAAATTAGTTATAAGTGTTAACGCCCAAACAACAAACGACTGCTATAATTTATATTTCATTATGTACGTTTTATGCACTGTTATGCTGCTATTAGTTAACTTTCACAAACAAGAAATTTTAAAAATACTTGTATTAAACTAATAAGCCCCATTGTTTCATTTAAAAACGCTTCCCCCTTTTGGTGACGTTTCGTCTTAGGGCTTTCAGAAAATTTGGAAATTCTCGTGATACACACCTGGTGTCATTATTTCGGCGTTGCCCAAAAATATAATTTAAATTAAGGCAGTGCTCGTTAGCTATGGGCCTGTAGCGCTGTGCACCACTCTCCTCTCTTATTTCTCAGGGAAAGTGTTTCTTGGACCATTTATATGGAGGTCGGGGACAATAGCACTTTTCCTCCGCCATTCCCCCCAGAAAAAACACTATCCGGCAATCGCTCCGACACAGAAGCTTCTCTGACATAAATATGTTGTCATTGTGTTGTCATTTTATACCGTATTTAACTTTCTAAACTCCTAACATAGAATTTGCTACCGTGGTTAAGCAAGTCTGAAGCTTCTGCAATGAAAATACTTGAAAACAAGGTTCATTGAAAGTCGCTCATTCCCAACTGTGAAAAAATCGAATATTGCAGTGATAATTTAACCCTGTCATTGATCTTGAGTCACTTTCAAACCAGGAGAAACGGGCACGATCCAGGTCGTTGGTTGTTACATACAGTTCGCCTTGACGTTTGGACTCTTCACATTTAGCCTTTCTTCATTGCAGTTAAACTAATAAATTGTCAAACAACAGGAATTGCAGAATTAAACGGCTAGCTAAGATCAATCTCATAAGCTGCCATTTACTTGCGGTTTGCGGTTATTTAAATTAGCTTGATTAATCTTCGCTTCCGCAGATTTGCTTGCTACAGTATACACTAAAATTATCATGATAACTTGGCCCGCTCCGTATTTTTGCTCTCTTTGTTGATCTGTAGTATCACTGTCTTGCAACCTTAGTGTCATGTAGCTGCAATAATTCTAGTAGTAGTAGTAGTTCAAGTAGTAGGTGTGTATGATAGCTTTTTGTACACTAAATATGCGGAGTTTGGACTATTTGTCCGGGGTGGTATTATATTTCTTGCCTATATCAGCGCACATTCAAGTGCACTAACTTTTTGAGGCTTTGTAATCTGTGAAATTTACAGCAAATGCAGCTTTTTGTACACTAAATATGCGGAGTTCGGACTATTTGTCCGGGGTGGTATTATATTTCTTGCCTATATCAGCGCACATT
This sequence comes from Trissonchulus latispiculum, assembly GCA_030248195.1. Taxonomy (NCBI): domain Eukaryota; kingdom Metazoa; phylum Nematoda; class Enoplea; order Enoplida; family Ironidae; genus Trissonchulus; species Trissonchulus latispiculum. The sequence goes on from JASAND010013278.1 coordinate 14,710, forward strand.
CAAGTGCGCTAACTTTTTGAGGCTTTGTAATCTGTGAAATTTACAGCAAATGCTCAATTTCTGCACACTGAGACGATGTTTTGACGAAATCAGAAATACGACGGTTATGGCAAATTGTCCAAAAGCACAGTGTCTATGACCATATTGATTTTGCATGAAAGCATATTACATAACTTTTAGTAAAATATTGCAACTACGTCTAGTAAATTTGGAACCAGGACAAGCTAGGAAGGTTCGTTCCGATGGCATCAAACGACGCGGAAGATGTAAGCCTGCAAATTTATTTATGGCTGAATTCATGGGTTTTAATAGGCAAGGCACAGCGTTACAACGTAGACTGAATTTGACGGAAACAAGATCTTAACAAGTGTGAAGTTCGAGTCTACGTCTGTTAGTAAAATGTACTTCTCACTGAATAAAACAAGTTGTCTACCTATAATTTAGGATAAGACTTGATCACTAGGTAACTGTGTGGTGTGTGATGCCGATAGAAAATGCCCTAAGTCTGCCTAAGAAGAATATTTAACAACAAATGATTTACTGTCACTTTCACGACTGAGCCAGCAAGACTCGACGATACAAAATCAAAAGATAACAAATATTTTCACCTCAACTTTAAGTGCAAAATACTAAAACTACAGCGCCAACAAAATTATAGAATAACTTGAAATTCGAGAAATATTCAACAGATCGGTAACCCCAAATCGGAACCTAAGCGATATCATAAAACCCCCGACTACTTCCAAAACGCAACCCAATCGCAACTGATTTGCTCAAGCATGAACCCAATGAGAATTTAGCTAAGGTACCCACGATTTTAGACAAGAGTCAGAAATATAGTGAGCGTTTGTCAAGTTAAGTAATTCTTGAATAATTTCATAATTTAGGAGTGTGCGCTAACTTCACAAAATGACTATCTTTAGTGCACGCTATCTTCACATAATACCCCCTCTTTTCCCCCGGGCGGCCTCGGACGGGTTTTGACCGGTTAGGTCAGGACGACGCGGTATTCACCCCAGCCCCGCAGAACTATCCAGCACGACAGGAGCCAACAGCCGATACACGCCGGACCTAGCTGCCACGACAGGATGGAGAGGCCAAGAGTCAACACTGGACCAAGCCAAAGCCGGACTGGGTACCAGCCAACACAAGCTTCCAGCCAACCCGGCCGGAACAACCCAAAGGACCCAGACACCGAGCCACAGCCAGGCAGCGATGTAAACCAGTTCAGACAGGAGTGCACGGACCATTGCAGGAGGGCCTGTGACCACAATAGGGCCCCCTGCCAGCGTCAGGACCGGACAGTCAGAAAAACAGGAGGCCCTGCAACCCCTCCTGCACGGCCCCATCAAGGTTCCACAAGAGCCCTAAGGAGTCAAGGCCCCCACTAGCCAAGGACAACGCGCAGGCAAGACGCGCAAACATTACCCGCATAGAAAACAAAAAGTCAATACAAAATATACAAGTCAAGGCCACCAGAGATGGCAAATGGCAGTAGAAAAGTCACAAACCGGAAACCAAGCACCGGAGTAGCACCATGAGGCCGACCAACCTGCGCAGCTAGGCCCCCAACCAACACACAAGCGGCCTACCATCCAGGACCCGAGCACAGAGATCAGATCCGCCACAATCCACGCCGCCACCCATTCATCATAGCCAGCAAAGACACCATTCACCCTGGGGAGGCACACCTGGGCACCAAACGGGGGTGTGGCACCGGACAGTAGAAGGATTAGACAACAGCAAAATCTAGAACACAAAACAAAAATTAAGGCCAACAAATATAAAGCACAGATGGAATCTTGATTAATAAAATGGCAAAATTATTATGCAAAACGAAAAATAAGTACGACATAATTATAGACGACACAATTACAGCCCCACCTAAGATTTGGAAAAAACTCCAGACCAGAGTGTCGGTACGCCCCAGCATATGGAGGCACCGGCACAAAAGCCTGTGCAGATTCAAAGAAAAACTCAAAAAGGCTACTTGAAACGGAATCAAAAATAGAAAAGAATGGTACCGAGCGTGCGGCCCTCCCACCCGGCATACGGAGGTCGCGACGACCCGCGGGGTACCACTCTAAAGAGAGTGGGAAAGTGTAGGAGCCCAAAAAATTAGAAAAAGTCCAATAAAAAGTGTATAAGTAAAAAGAAAACCACGACTTGCGAATTTAGAAATTTCAGAATCAAGAAAAATAGAGATCAACAGAAAGTAAAGAGAACGGGTAGGACAGGGAAAAGAAAACAAAAGTTTACTCCAAGGAGATCAAAAGGTCAAGTACGTATATACTGTTAGTAGTCTGTTAGTAAAAAAAATAAAGTAAAAAAATAGTATAGTCTGTTAGTAAAATGTACTTCTCACTGAATAAAACAAGTTGTCTACCTATAATTTAGGATAAGACTTGATCACTAGGTAACTGTGTGGTGTGTGATGCCGATAGAAAATGCCCTAAGTCTGCCTAAGAAGAATATTTAACAACAAATGATTTACTGTCACTTTCACGACTGAGCCAGCAAGACTCGACGATACAAAATCAAAAGATAACAAATATTTTCACCTCAACTTTAAGTGCAAAATACTAAAACTACAGCGCCAACAAAATTATAGAATAACTTGAAATTCGAGAAATATTCAACAGATCGGTAACCCCAAATCGGAACCTAAGCGATACCATAAAACCCCCGACTACTTCCAAAACGCAACCCAATCGCAACTGATTTGCTCAAGCATGAACCCAATGAGTATTTAGCTAAGGTACCCACGATTTTAGACAAGAGTCAGAAATATAGTGAGCGTTTGTCAAGTTAAGTAATTCTTGAATAATTTCATAATTTAGGAGTGTGCGCTAACTTCACAAAATGACTATCTTTAGTGCACGCTATCTTCACACAAGCGATGTCGAATTGTAGCGTGACCCACCTTTGTTTATGGCATACACGTAGAAAATTTTTCAAATGTGATTGCTCATTATTTAGTTGATCTTAATTCTCAAAACATTATTGGATAAATATAGTTTGAACCTGGAATAAGATAAGGTTTTCTTGTAAAATAGTTCGTGGCAAGGCAAAGTGCATTTCTTATGATATTTGTTGGCAACGCCTCCTTCAGTATGTGTTTCTCTATCCACAATTAGGAACGGTAGAGTGATACACATAATACTTCTGGTGAAATTTCAAGCAGGAGCAGAACTGTATGATGCGTTCAGCGCCATAATACTTTGACAATCTAAGGATTTGCATTCGTCGTACATTTCTTCTCCTTTATCCAACAGCGTCTTCAACCGACAGTCAAAAAAGCATTTCTGTTGTGCCTTGTTGGCTAAATCGCATGGTTTTTTTCTTGTCTGAACTCGAGTTGTTTCCATGGCTATTAGCGAAACTGAAGCCATTGTGCCTTCCATTACTGATAAGTACTCCCCAATAAACGATATGCTGGGATCCACGAATGCTGCAAAAATGCCGTCGTTATTTACCATTAAAGTTTGTTGCCTTTTGCTTTCCTTAGGAATTTTGATGAACACTGTCGCCCCTAAACACACATGGTAATGATTCCATAGTGTTTGTTTTTGGTCAGACATGCGTATATGCAAATGAGCATTACTACAATCAAACGGCAACGCTGTATTAGTTTGTTGAGCTATAATCATCTCGACTACTTTTAGCTTTGCTAGTAGCATCTTATTTTCTAACATTTTATGGAGAGAGTTATGAATGCATGTATTTGAAATATTCAAGACGCTTGCAGTTCTTATGGCGGAGTTAACACGCTTCAGCAAAAAATACAAATAGAAAGGTAGAAAGTTTTTATGCTCACCTGTCTGAGGGCCGCTGAACGTTTGATTAAACGGTCTGAGTAAAGGACTGAATCCTATGGGGGAGATCAAAATGTCACTGTTCTTGCAGCAGTCGTAGGTGTTCAAAACCTTTCCATATTCCGTGAAACAACTGATGGTAAGGTCACTGCACTGAAAGGAAACATTGGCCATCAGATCAGTTAAGCTTTGATTTGACTTCTTCAAATGCTGATCCAATAATTTTGCAATCTCCAACACTGTATAGGAATGCTGATCGATTAAAGTCGACATGTTCAGATAGCCACACGAGTATGGTGCGTAAAAACGGCTGCAATTGTGACATCGACATCTGACACGTTGGCTGGAGATAGCCCTTTCACTGACGACAGGTAATGACTTAGTTTTGTAACGTTGTGTCTGCAATGCAACAAGGGCAATCTAATTATGGGCTACGAAATTCTTAAGTTTACCTAGCACGGTCAATACATAAAATCTGTTAAATATGTTTTCCTGTGCAATTATATAAATTCAGTGAAATATTCATACGGTAATACTCTAATCTGAAAGCGATGTGATCTTACTGAATGAACACACAACCCTGCATGCTATAATTGCTCAAGATGCTGTCCATATCAGAATGGTGTTTGTTTAGTTTACCTTGAATAAGTGTTGAAGAATAGCTGTGGAAGTAACTGACTTGGTTGTTTAATATAACTGGAAACAATAATGGTGTCCTCGTTTAAATAGGTTATGAAAACACCAACCGATGAATAAATTCCCAGGAAGGCGCAAACGCAGAATGAAATCAACCAAACTAATCGGCTGTGTTTTTGCTTGAAACAAATTCTCCAATTCCATGAATGTAGCTGTTTTCAAACAGTTGCAGTGACATCGAAACATAAAACAAACTAATGTTAGTATTTCCAACTGTTTACACATAGTTTTGCAAGTTTTATGATATGTTAGACTCCAAAACAATAATGCCCTGCCTAAGTCTTATGAAAAGGTAGGGAGCTAAATAAAGGGTACCTTTACATTTTTGCTGCAGCACTGTGTGTATTTTCTGAATGCTATTCCATGGACCTTCACTTGCTTGAAAAATAAACTTGAAGAATATGAAAAGCTTCAAAACATTTTGTTTTAAGTTACGAAAAATCAGTAAATGTCATAAATTAGCCATTTGGTGGGAAATTAGCCCAGATTCCAAATATACTATATCCAAAGTATCAACTAATTTGCAGAATTGCAAGTTATTCAATTTTTCTATTTTTAAAATCCCGTGATCTTTGCCGCTCTACCAGCGCTGACTGGCTATACTCTTTACTTACACAATGGAAAAACTTTTCAATTGGATTTTTAGGACTGTTTAGATCTACTTATGGTCAGTCATATGTATATGCAAATCAGCTTTCCTACAATCAAACGCCAAAGTTTCAACGTAATCTATTTTAGTTTCTTAAAATTTGAATGTAGCAAAACTATAATGAAATTTACCTCATCGTAGTAGCAAAATAGCAATATATTTCTAAGATGTCTGCATACTGACAAGAAAATTCAATACTCTATGGCATGTAGCAGTCTGTTTCGTAAAAGCTGCGACCACCATCATCCGCGAAAATGTCGTAAGTCGGCAACTTTGCGAGACTGCTGTGAACGCATCGAAACATTTAAGGTGCTGATTCGGCTATTTGCATCAAATTTTGAAAGACTGTAATTTGCTTAATTCTTAGAGTTCAACGATAATTGTTATATCAATTTCAAGCTTAGAATGTGCTTGTTACAACTAGGTGAGGTATAACTGTCTCATTTCAACTCTTCGACTTGAACATGTGATAACAGGAAAACAATTTTTGAACATGGATTTCTCGATGTGCGGCAAAGCTAACGAAAAGCGACCAGTTCAGGCTTCAAAAGAAACGTCTTCCCGAGCGCTATTTTTCCGAAATTTTTTTATGTTCAACTAAGCTCAAGATTTTGAGGAAAATGGGAATTTTATCCGATTTTCGTCAAAATTTTCAAGTTTGGACGCTTATTTCGTTCGAAAAGAAAGACAAAACGGGAAACCATGAAAAATAGCCCTCGGCAATTGTCTCAAAACTACGTGTGTAAAAAGCCGTTTTTTAATTGATTGCACAAGTTGAGAGAAATCCGAGTTCGAAAGAATCTGGTTGCGATTTTCAAAATTTCCCATTTTCGTTGCTGTGCGTAGAGAGCTGCCGCAGAGTGCTCTCCCGTTGGGCATAACATGTCCTTTAGGACTACAAATATGGACAATACTAGACCGACGAATCAGCGCACTGTCGAAGCTGGCGAAATCTTGGAATATTTGATTTTTCGTAAAATTGTCAGCTTTGGACCTCGAAAATCAATTTTCGTTGTTATTTTTAAAACCGTAAGGAATTGAAGAATACTTTCAAGAACAAAGTTGTAGGTCTTGGTGAGAGGATTCAAATGACTCTAAGTTAATCCATGTAGAGTGGCCACAGTGAAGGTTATGGCGGATTGAAGCTAATTTCGCCCATAACACAAATTTTCCAGCCGCGACTTTTCTAAAATGTTTTATATGATAAATGATGTAATTGTAGCAAATTTGAATGAATTTCAACGACAATTGTGCTTTTAAAGCCCAAAAATACACGAACCCGAACCAGCACCTCAATAAGTTTGAAAAACCCAGTTACCAATGTGATTAAGTTTGAGCGCAATCAGAGAAAGATTTTGTCATTAGTGTATTCGGTATGACGTGTATACCCTAACGAACAAAAGTTCTTCGTTTGACAATGGTTTAGATTTTATAGGGCTTTAAGGTAAAAGCGACATAATATGCAAGTATTCCGTACGTTCATCCAGAAGTTGCTATTGAAGCGCCGTATCACAGTACCTACTATAAATTTGTATGTCTATTGTTAATACAAAAATTGGAGTCTGTAAAATAACCTCCTGTTTTTGCAAAGTGCCACAATTTCAGCTCTACTTCAAATCCTTCCTGTTTTGATTGCTACCTGAAGGATACGACCAAAGAAGTTGATTGATTGAACTGACAGATTTTTAACCCTAACTGGAATATGGTTTTTATGTTAGATGGACTGCAATTCAATTAGTTAATGGACAGGATAAACCAACTAGAGGACTTGTTTATTCAAATGCAGAACCAGATCTCTGCGGCGTCAAAACTTTATGAGCGATGAGTTTCAGTCGAAGCAGACCTAGCTTGAATACTAGCTGATAAGGGTTAGTTGCCCCGAAACTTATCCAGAAATCGTTGTGAATAACAGAAATGAACCGAATATGTGAAGATTCCATAGACCATATCGATTATTACAAGCAAAACTAAAGTGAAAGAGCCATTATGAAGATTTTTTAAATTAATTTATCGAATAGTGCTGCTTAAATTCGCCACTGTTACAAAGGCTGGTACGTACTGTTTATTTAAAAAGTTACCAAAATACTAGTGTCTTCAATTTTGTCTGCTGCTTTGCCTCCCACGCATTATGGGATTAGCTTGTATATACGGTTGCTCGTTATACTGAAAAAATATGTAACGGTATTAGCAAGTGACGTTTTGCAATACGAAAATATTCCAAAACAGTTATACACCACGAATTCTGTATTGTTCGTCTGTCAAACTAACTACTTTAAACAGCGTATCAATAGGCATAAAAGTAAGCATAAACTGAACAGCTTCTAAACAGAGCAAGACTTAGATTAGATTGCAGGCTACTAGACAGGTGGAGTCTTGGGACTTCCGAAAAAAGGCCTCCCAGTTCATACCATCTTGGTTTTGTTTCCAGAATACATTTCCAGACAATTTTGATTTTCCAGATATATCTGCACTCGGCATTGGACTAACACACCACCCGTTGGTTTTAGGATTTCAAACGAACGTTGTTCCTCTTCTCTTCTCACTTTTTCACTCCTCTTATCTCGCTGGCCATTTTCATTTCGTCTATGTAGTCTGCATCAGCAAACGGAAGCCCTTACCGCACCAAAGGTGGTTATTGCTAAACGATGACACCGGTGTAGGTAAATCGAAAATGTACCACCAAGACAAGAACTCTTTATTTGGCCAGGCGGAGTCGCGAAGGTAGTTTTCTTAATAGCTTCTTTATATAACAAGTTTTTTAATACAGGGACATGTAGTCAGTCCAACGTCGTAAAGTACATGGAGTTTCTTCCTATTCGTAATATGTCCTCAGCTCACAGGATCGAAAAAAGCAATCATCACCGTTATTTCCTTAACCTTGCAATAGTCAACAGAAAAACGGGACATTCTGTCCTTCTTCAACGCCCGAATTATAAGACTTTATCATGGAGATTTGCATTTTCTAATAACCGTTCTTGCAAAAGTTTTCAGTCTCGTCCTTCTCGATGCGCTGAGCATGTTCCAACAGCCTTCTTGGCTTCTGCTTGATAAGATTGCCTGTGCTTAACGTGTCTTCGATGTGCTTTACGTTTCTACCAACTACATTGGATCAAACGAATTAGAGCAAACGAGATCTGAGAACTTAGTTAAGAGATTAAAGAGCGCGCTACGTTATTCCTTTGATAGATAAGGTGGCTGGTCGTCGGAAAGATAAAAGTTACTAGTTACTACTAGTTAAAAGTAATCAGTAGAATCCAAAGAATTGCGGGTAATGAATATGTGCTCCCTCCAGTGACACACATTGTACGCCACATGAGCCGGTAGGACGAGCAATTGCAAAAGGTCAGTCGTCGTGCCCACTGCGGCACACTTCAGCAGCTTGCCTGTACCATCAGGTTATTAGTTAAGCACAATTCTACCATTCCATGCATACAACAAAACCACATGCTTTTGCTGTTCCTGAACCCCTTCTCTTGTGCACTTTTCTCGGCTTTGAAGTATCAAAGCAAGCTATCCCTAGGGGTGCATTTTTGAACAGTAAGAAATCATTAATTTGTTTGCAGAATTATCCTCCACAACCACAAGGAAAATTGGACCCGCAGCCATCATTCACTGATGTGTCGACCGTCAATGTTCGCAAAATCCATAACTAGTCCCGTCGGTAAAACTGCCCTAGCGTTTCCAGGACCATTCTCAGCAACGCCTTTTATGCTATGTGTTTTTAAAGGAAAGCGGGATGCAGGTTAGGTCAGCAACGGTCATCTACAGTAGTTCGTAGCTTCAAATCTGAGGCAGTCCCCAACATCAGAAAGTGTTGAACTTACGATTAAATGTCAAATCTTGCCATTGGAGCACGGCTGTAGTTTAACTGAGACACAGAGTTACGCCGTTTACATTGACGTTTGTCTTTATCGAGCTGGAGTTTTGTTTTACATTCAAGAGCGTGGAGGCATTTCTTATTACATGTAAAGCAGGTGACAACGTCTACTGTTTTTTCTTTCGCCAGCATTAGCTTTACCACCCTGTCTACATATCTTGATTTTCACCCGTCACGTGTGCAGACACTTTTGCATGGTCTCTTGCCTGTTTTACAGCTTGATCTTTAGTTTCAGTTCCCTCCTGCTATTTATACAAAAATCCGTCCTGCTTATTGTTTGCTAAATGACGAAAACAGTTTTTCTTTCACTCTGGTTGTAAAAACCTTGAGTAAGCAGATTAGGGCTAGAAACTGGGCACCACTAACCGACCAAAGTCGCATCTCCGGCGTTATTTGCCCGAATTTTTATTATCGGTTTCAGTTTTTGCGCAAATATATATCATGTGCGTGGTCAAAAACTACTTTGTCGTTGATTCTTAGCTGATCCTCCGTAGCACGTCAGGCACCCGAGAACAGGTCTGACCTCCAACTTTTTGTGACATTCAATACTTAACAATCTGTCCTTGGTGTTTGGTTCGAAGAAAACAGGCTTTGGGCTTGGCACAATGAGACAAGACACATTTGGTGACACATATAAGGCAATAGCTTTACTGTAACCCTAAGGTTATGAGTAATATTAAGCTCCCATATTCTCGCACTCTAGGAAGCCCTCTTAGCACCTCTTAAGGATGGGTTTGCTGTCTGTCCGATTCTTCGAACATCACCAATTTTGCAAATTTTCACAGATATTGTACTTCCCAAGGGTCCAAAACGATACAAGAGCGTTTCTCGTAATATTGCGTTTATCATTCTATGGACGCCTTTAAAGATAGCCTTGACATATGATAAACTAGAAAGATGAAAAGGTTAAGCTAACAAGTTTGTGCCAGAAAGGTTTCCGAATTTGACTTAGAAAGTATATCTTCCTAAGAGTAATTCTAACTCTGAATAATTGCCATATCAGTTTCCTGTTGGACTTCTATGCCACCAGAAGGTCTATTATCGCTCACGTATTTGAGGTGCTGTCGTAGCCACAAAAACTGCATGTTTCCATGAATACCTTCCATATTTGTCAACTAAACAGTTATGTGTTGAACACAAGTCTCCTCACTCAACGATGGCTTATGAGGTTTGACGGGTTACCAAACTAAAAGTTACACAGAAGTTGATATCGAAGAGTCTTATTGCAGTATTGTTTTTATTTATTTTAATATACTCTGGCTAATACAAACTAAGATTTTAAATATAACCTGCTGTTTTGGCATGTGCCATAATTTCTGCTCTACTGCACATCCTTCCTGTTTTGATCGTTACCTGATTTATGTAACCATAGACGTTGATTGGTTGAACTGACAGATCCTTAACCGTCACTGATAAATGTTTTCAACCTGGTCAGACTGCAATGCAATTAGTTAATGGACCCATGAAAAATAAGCCAAGTAAAGTACTTGATTTATTCATTTGCAGCAGTCAGAACACTGTGAGTTCTGCTGAATCTTAACGAAAAGAGAGCTGATCTGTTCGCTAATCAGCTATCAGCTAGCATGATCAGCTATCTGCTTGAGAACGTTTTCGGAAGTTATAATGAGATGAACAACAGACTAAGGCCGAAGCGAAAATGAGATGTGAAAATTGTACTAAAAAATGCATGTGCTTAAGGTGCTCGTTTCCTTTCGGGTATTTTTGATTCCTACGGCTTTAATCCTTTACGCAAAGAGCTAAAACTTACGAAATAACCTATTTCCGTGCTCTTTAACATTTTAGGACCAGTCCCGTATTCTTAGGCCAAAAGTTAAGAAAGTTTTGGTTTTTGGCCTTAGGCTCCCAGTAGGTAGACAAGACACCGGATTGGTTTTTATAGCTGGAAAGAGGACTCGAAAATGAACATTTTTGCTCTTACAACCTTTGAGCTATCTTCAGTGGTTAAGCCAGTATAAGCAAAAAACTGTTTTTAGGGTCAAAAACTGGCCATTTTCGAGGAAATCAGTGTTTTAAAAATTACGGCCACATGTTTAGGACAAAATTGGCTTAGTTATACTCAATCGATACATCGTCCAAATGCACATTTTATGAATGGCTATTAGCCGGACTTTATTGCTATCAGCTAGAGATTTGGCCGAAAAACCATTTTGGAAAAACTGCGATTATTTTATTTCGAACATTGATTTCTCAAAAACTACTCCACAGATTCCGGAGATTTTTGGCAGAATCGAAATTCGCACATCTGCGGAGGGACGTTTTTCTTGGTTTGGGCTAAAACATATTGAGTTGCAAGAAAACTCAATGCGAAGTTGCGAAATTTCGTGTTACTGTGCATTTGGCCGATTTTCTCGACCGTTAAGACCTGCTGAGCCAAATCCAAAAAAACGACCCTCGGCCCATATGTCCTTCATATCGTGGCACAAAAAGAACTTTTGGCCGATTCTTCAGTTTTGAGAAATCGATGTTCAAAAACTTTTGGTCTATATTCATCCTGTTATATGTCAGCATGTCAGAAAATTTCTGCTATGTTTTTGCTAATCTTGCCAGTTCTGTAAGCTCATGTGAACGTATAGATAATAAGCTTTAAAATGATGTATAAAGCTCTTTGCAACTCCCAAAATTGCGAAAGTTATAGCGTTTCAAAAATATCACCACAAAAGCACTGCACAAAAAGATACCACCACCTTAAGGGGGTTGGGGGGTTTCACCCTCCCCAGACCAGGAGCTCACCCTTCCAGGGGGTGCTTCTGCCCCCAGAATCCGTTTTTTTCGGTTTTTTGGCCAAAAAGAACCAAAAAATACGGTTTTTGGGCGGTCATCGGCCGGCGGTTCACCCCCCCCCCCAGAACTTCCCCTCCTGCACATGTCTGCTCAAAACTAAGCTGTTTGGACTGTTCGATGAAGATTTACTAAATTAGTCTCTGAAAAAGAGTCTCCGGCCGGCCCATAAATATTTCACCTCGGCCCTGGGCCCGACCCGTTGTAGAATATTTCCTTGATTTCACTCTAAAATATTCAAAAGTGGGTGCTAACTTTATACAAATTCAATCAAACTTCTCCCTGCCTGTACGGTCCAAGGCCGGAGTTAGCTAATACACAAATTCTCGAAAATTGGGCGCGCAATTATTCACTCTCGATTTCGGATGTCACATAGTGCTGTGAACTTCTGCTATTCTTTTTTTACCGCCATTCCACCATTTCGGGGAGTCTTCTGGGATTTAGCCTTGATCAGCCCCCCCCTTTGTGGTTTGTTTCTATCTGCTTTTTATTCTACATATTTCTGGTGCTTGTTTTTGCAGTTTTGCGTGAACTATTCGAAATTCTGTTTGTATTTTATGAGTAATTAGTTAAAAACTGTAATTTGCTTGAATTTTGTGAAGATTATGTTCTTTTTCTGAAAACCAGTAAATTCGTGACGTTTAATTTCTAGGGCTGCGTTGTCTTTTACTTTCAGTTGGTTAGCGAGTAAGCGGTAGGAATAATCAGACATTCAAAACACTCATTCACGAACCTCTACAATCTTTAGTGAAAGTGTAAATATCTTTATTAGAATTCCAAATTCTACAAATTGGCGACCGTTTCATTTTGAGCATTATGTCTGATTCCTCCCCCCCCCGCTTACCCGCTATCCTAAAAAATTCTATTCGCGATGGCACTGCCCGCCCTTTAATTAATACAATGAAACTAGTTTTGGTTTTCCAAACAAATTTCACTGTATTTTAGAATGAGTGTAATTTTCCAGATTTTTTGCAGACTGAAGTAATTTTTTTCGGGAGACATCGGTTATATCATTCGATGCCTATATCAAATAGCTGGGGTCCCTTTTTATTCCTGCTGGAGCAGTTATTCCTGCTGGAGCAAGAATGTATAAAACGATGTATTTCTATGTTTAGCGTGTATTTTCTCTGTTGGGGCACATCGAAGCCCTATCTTCAACACAGGGCTAGTATAGGACACTTTTTGCGGAAGTTAAATTATGCAAATTAGGGTTAGCAACTATTTAAACGACGAAATTTGGAGGCTTCTCGCAGTTGTCAACTGTCGGCAATCTAAGCGGATTGCGTATTTTTGGGTGCACTAATGTAGCTTGAACGCTGCACAGTGCACATTAGGGATTTTTGAAGATGATTGCACAAACTCATCTTCAAACCTTAAATTACACCAAAATTAAGATAATTGAAGTTTCTGAATTTTCTTGAATTGATCCCACAAAATTACCAACGCATGAGCTAGAGTCAACGCTCAGCGTCAATATGGTCATTATAGACCTGTCGTATCGTATCGAATTGAAATAAAAACAAAGGTCCATTGATGACTGCTAAATATTAGTTTATTTCCGTATGAGCGAATATGTTGGTTGTTTAGAAAATGACAGCCAGCGAAAACAGAGTACTCAATATAAAAAGTGACCATATCCTATGGAAATACTTCTTGTCACATTTGAAGGAGTTACAGTTAGAATTTATAAAAGAATAAGAATGGGCTGTAATGACTACTGCATGGGTAGAACGGTTATTGGAAACATAAAAAGCTTAAACAAAACATTGTATTACTATTCGTCAATTTTTGCTCATCTGTCGTTGATGGTTAACTGACTTTAGCTGTGCTCTCCAGCTCAACTGTAAGTCAAGGAATGCTGGCACTGCCTGGAAATAGTATCGTCAGTGATTGATAAATTTATTGGAAGCATATTGTACATAATGGTGACGATTTGTTAAAACTTGCTACTGAAATTATTACAGGTCCACCAAGGAATATTGCCCTTTTGGGGCCAACTTGTTTGATTATTATAAAATCGCTCACCGCTAGTTCTACAGTTTTCTTTTACAGTTTTTCTACAGTTTTCGCGGTAGCTAGAACCTTGTTATTTGGGCCTACCTCCTCGGGTGTTCAGGTTTCCAGAGATCGATATCATCAACACTATGGCACGAAATTGAACGAAATTGTCAGGGTTGGCGTGAGAAACCTTGCGCTGAAATGAAATAAAAAAATATCAAATTTGAGCTTAATAAACATAGCGTTTGAGGGGGAGTGTTGAAAGTTCAAAATTCCTGACAAGCCTTCATCCACAACATTTAAGCATGAGATGATACGTAGTAACCATTCGTTATGGGAACTACTTTATCTGTTCATTTTTTTAGTTACATTATTAGAGTCTTCAGTAAAATTTGATCTAAGTAGCCAGTTGCCTTGTTGCAAAACTTTCTTTATCATTCACAATAGTCTACAAAACAGTATGAGAAAGTTAGAGTGAGTTAAAGTTTGAAGTAAATAGTCGGAATGAGCTTGACTAAGTCGTTCAAACGCCATTACTCGCTCGTTGCTCTTCTTGTCACTGTATTTATGCAGTATTAAAAACCTCCAGGTAGAAACAGGGTTTAAATTGATATATTTGTCATGCCGTACTCTTTTGTCATCCCACGTGTACGCGACTTCGAAGCCCTCAGCTAGGCATACTCGGCGCAAATACAAAATTGTAGCGATTTTAACTGGAATATCTCTTAACTTGGATGACCCTGTACTCTAAAAATTCATCATCTTTTTATACACATATTATACCCGAAAATGAGCGAAATCGGTGACTATAAAATGTGGCTCCTGGCGACTCTCCAACTTAAGGTGGTGGTAACGTTTACCGCAGTCATTTTCAAAACGCATAATTCAACTTATTCAATTTAAGAACATATTTAGCAAGTGATACATCATTTTAAAGCTTGCAATGCGGACATTTTAGTGAACTAGTCAACCTTTGTGTAGCTGCTTTGTAGAGTGATTTACACAAAGGAGACCATAAACCATGTTTAAACAAGGATTTCAGAAATTTGTGCAAATCGATCAAACTTTGCTCTAGACCAGGTTGCCTAAGCTGAGTCTTGTCGAGGGTCGCTTTTCTTGGTTTCGCCAGACGTTACTTATAACCCGAGTTATCAAAAAGTGAAAATTTTCGAAAATATGAACATTTGAACGTTCTTGAACATGTCTGGATCGACCCGGCTAAAATTTTGTATGTGGGTACTAGGTGAAGTGAAGTGTAACCGGAAGGGTACATAGGTAGCCTGACTCTTGTACGATTCCGCAAATAGCGTATCCCAATTCCTAGAATCTTGAACACGGTAAACGTGGCCAAGGGAAACATATAATTTAGTAGTTACAGTTTCTATGGCTATGCAAATGGCGTTCTTCTTCAGCTGTCATGTAGTTTCCGAAAACTGCAGTTTTAAGGTCACTGACCCCACCAGTCGAGGGTAGCGCGAAGTAAGTTTATTCGCTAAGCCAGACGCAATTTTTAATATATCATTTTTAGGGTCATAATACACCTGCTGGCCAAAAATGAGCCAAATCCCATGCCCAGTTTTGAGATATGGTTCTTCAAAGTTCGAAAAATAGCCGATTTTTGGCCAAAACAGCGATTAAGTCAAGTTTGGGAGAAAAGAACACAGCTTATTAACATCGAAAAGGCAAAGAGTGGAAAAGGGAAAAGGAAACATAGGACAATGAAGGGAAACCAGTGCGGGACTGTCAGTGGACGTGGTGGCCATTCTAAGTTCAGGCTAAAGTAGGATTGAAAATAGCGAATTTTGAGTTTTCGCGCTAATGCTAGCGCTTTGATAGGGCGAATGCGCTGCCTTCCTAGTTCGCCTACTTCCTAAGTTCTATTTCCTACTTTGTCTCGAATTTAAACTTTAGCGGAGTAGCATTGTCACGTGGCCCAGCGTCGCTATGAAACCTAGTGAGTTGATGTTTCAGCTCTACTGTAGCTATATATATTTTTAAGAACTTTTTTTTTAAGAACAGCTCTTTTTCCTCACAAACTGTTAAATTTTATTTTAATTTTACTACTTCTTAATTAACTTATTTTAAAATAGGTTTAGACAGTCTAAAAAACTAATGTACAGATCAAAGTTCAGTCCGAAGTTCGATTGTTCAAGTTAGTGCTTGAATAATTTGAGATTTAGAAACTAATTGCTAGTTAATACAAAATTTATTTATTTTAGAATTTAAGTAGCAATACAAGAGTTTGATGACATTTTCATCATTTCTTCTTTAATTCTAATTCATCATTTAAAGTTAACTATTAACTTCCTCAATTAACTAATAAAATCCTAATGAATGATCAGAAGTATTTTGGTAAGCCTTTGGCAATTTTTAACTCTGTCACGGTACAGTTTCCCCCGGTGTAAAATTTTCCCCCAGAAAAACTGCGCCGGTATGAATTTTCCGGGGGGAATTTTGCACCAATGCAAGAAATACCTAGTGCAGATTTCATTCAATAAATAATTATATTATTATTTATATTATATATATTAGTATGTATATTAGTATTGTATCAGTATATTATGTATGTATATATTATATTAGTTATAATAGTTCGTAAAATTAACTCGATCCTTTTCGCGCCAGGGTTAAAAAAGTTAAATGAGTTAATTTTAACTAGCTGGGGTTAAACGAGTTAAACGCTTTTTAACTCGGTGCTCGCGCGAACAGGGGTTAAAATTAACTCGCTTAACTCTACCTGCATTCGCGCGCACATAATGGTTTAAAATCCACGGAGTTAATCTTAACTCAACCCCTTTTCGCGCGCGAGTTAAAATTAACTCCTTTAACTCTGCAGCAACTTTTCCCATGGAGTTTTAACCCTCGATTCTGCACGGGGGTTAAACGAGTTAAAAATAAGGTAGGCCGCCTGAAGTCACTACAGATCAACTAAACCAAAAGTGGTATTTTATTTAATATTTTGGCTTATTTATTATGTTAATACAAGACTTTTTTTACAAAATCTTTATTTTTCGGTTCAGAACAAATAGTTAACTGTTACTGCATTTGCAAAATAAGTAGTGTGGAATAATATATAATTGCATAAAATGTGTTGAGAAAAGTCGCAAAATTGACCCTATGAAATACACTGTGAAACGCTCAAAGTTATTCCTTTTACAGCATTCAGTTTGGTTAGCTTTGATAGGCTGTTTCAAAATACTTCCCGACTTGATTGGCTAGCGCTACTTCAGAGAGGCGCTACCTGATTGGTCGGTGCTTACACCCTGTTACCTTATGGGTCAGTCTAAAAAGCGGAAGCGGAAACGGAAACGGAATCGGGATCTAAAAAATGGAAATAAAAGCGGAAACACGGTCTAAAAAGCGGAAACGGAAACGGAAAGCGGGTCTAAAAGGCGGAAACGGAATCGGGGTCTAAAAACGAATTTGTGCACAACAGAGACAAATTTCATCCAATTTTGCCTACTTTTCGTATTGGAAACCAAGCAGAATTCTTTTGGCAGCCAGATGACAAGGACTATACTCTGCTAGGTGTCCAAGGCCAATGTTGACTGTCCTGAACAGTCTTGTGTAGTAAGAGGACAACGTCTGACAAATTATAGAATTAGTATCAGCAGCAGACAGATATACAACACTACGTTAGGTAGATTTCAGAGGCTGTTACGATTACTAATTCATTACCCCAGCACCCCTTTCAACCATTTCCAGCTAAAATTTTAAAATCGAACTCGAATCGAATAATCGCTCTGTGTAGCAGGTCTGTTTGTCCAAAAAGCAATTTTCACCAGTAAACTATAGTTGGACTTAGGTAAAAACTAAAAAGAATCAAGTTGAGAAATGGTTGCCGTTAAAAGGCCAGTTGGGATAATCTTTCCATAACGGATATATTCGATTTAAACTCGTTCATGGATTGATTTTGTATCCTGCAATAAGATTTTTAAATGCGAAGAAATTAAAATTTTCCAATTCCATTTTGATTTCTGATATTTCTTTTGATTAGTTTTACATGTTTAATAAAATAATTTAACTTAATAATTTTATCCCTATCCATTAAATGTCCAAAAATTTATTTCATTGTGGACAGGTTTCTCCAGATATATATTTTTATTTTTTCGTATCGTTTTCTTAATTTTTATTTTGATATATTTATATATTTTCAGTTAATATACATTCATTTTATTCATTCGTGAAATTTCCTATTTCTTTTAGGGTCAGTACAAAAAGCGGAAAAGGACTGGAAACGGACTGAGCAAAAAGGTATAAAAAGCGGACTTGTCGCGGACTCTCCGAGAATGGTATAAAATGGGGACTGTATTGATTGGCTAATCGGGAAAAAGCTGACATACAGTATAAAAAGCGGACTCACATCTAAAGAACCAATGGCGCTGAACTAAGACGTTTAAAAGTTATCAAAAGTATTTTCAGGCCAGTCTATGAAACGAAAACGGAATCAGCGTGCAAACAACGAAAATGAAAGCTGAAAATAGGTTTAAATGTGATTTAGGAAGTGGAATTACGCCTAGTTTAAGGATTAGAAGATGGCATACAAAAGCTTATTCTAAAAACTTTAATATTTAATTTAATTTTCTTTTATTAATTAATTTTAATGATTTATTTTTATACTAGAAAAATCATATTTATTGTTTTTTATAAATACGAATATTTATTTATTTCGTTGACTTTCGTTTTCTGTGCCTGCTTCTATTATTAATGTCTTATCCCAGCTGCCCTTTCATGGGCAACCATTACCAAGTAAAATCTTAAAATCACGTCATCCAACTCTGTATGCAAAGTTCCGTAGCTTCCTGAAGCAATTTTAGCAATATAAACTTACGTAGGGTCGGACAAAATTAGGAAGTATTAACACATATGTGAACGGTTGCCCTTAAAAGGGCAGTTGGGATCAACTTTCCATAACCGATTTGATTGATAGTCTGTCCTGAAGAATTCTGGGGTCTTTTCGAGAGTACCTCCCGTGGCCACAGGTCGCAAAACATGTATATATGTCAAAAATATGTCTTTCAACGTGCTAATTATAAAAATACTAAAATTTTAAAAATTTTTAAATTTTATTTTTTTCCACTAATTAGGAATACGCTGATCATTTTTCCCCCTGGACCAATCTCCTAAAGTGAATTCATGAGTTTATGCGGCTAGAACAAATTCTATGAGAAATGGTTGCCCTTAAAAGGGCAGTTGGGATAAGTGAAAGTTGGCCGCACAACCTTATGGGTTTGCTTTTGGAGGTTAGTCCAAGACGTAAGAATGATCGGCGCAGACGAATTAGTGGAAAAAATTAAAATTTAAAAGAAATTAAAATTTTTGTAATTGTAGAAATCATCATTGTGAAAAACATACCAAAACTAAATTTCAACTCAATCGGTAAAGTTTTGCGACCTGTGACCACTCAGGGGGGTGTTATCTGGAAAAACCTGAAGTTTGTGCTCAAGTTATAGCTTTTCTGGGGTAGGCCTTGATTCACTTGATTCACAGCAAAAAGCAGATTCAAAAATGGCTGTCCCTAAAACATAGCCGGATAGATACTGAGAATATTTTTGTTTTAACGACTGTACCCTGCGCAAAAATTAAGAGTAATTGTCAGTGCATAAAACTTTTCAGTGTTGAACAACCGGAAAACCGTCATCAAAATTCTACTACGCACTAAAAATAAGTAGGTCCGCTAAATTCTAACCCAGTCCGCTTAATAAGGCGAGTCCGCTTTTTATACCATATTTCCGCATTTATTCCGCATTTTATACAGCAAGTCCGCTTTTTCAGTCCTCCTATTATACCCCCAGTCCGCTTCCGTTCCGCGTCCGCTTTTTGTACTGGCCCTTTCTTTTAATCAAAGCACTGCAAATTTACTATACGCTTTACACGTTGCTGTCAGAATGCCAACGAAATAAGGTTTTTCATTGGATGCCCGAATTGTAACACAGCGTTTTCTAGCGAGAGAAATGTCTGGAACACACTAAACGTTTCCGCTTCCGTTTTTAGACCATTTTCCGTTTCCGCATTTTAGACATATTTTAGATTCCGCTTTTTAGACTAAATTCCGTTTCCACCTTTTAGACCGTGTTTCCGTTTTTATTTCCGCTTTCTAGACCCCATTTCCGCTTTCATTTCCGTTTCCGCTTCTGCTTTTTAGACAGACCCTTAGCTTATTAGTCTTCAATTCTTCATGATTGACTGGCTTGCAATGTGAAACGTTTCGGTCGATTCTGACAAACACTTTGGAATTGCATTTTTGCTGCGGAACCGTCGTAATCGATAGATAATTATTCGTAAAGTACTGAATGAAACAACTCAAAACTTAAGCTCGATGTGCAGAACATGTGTTACAAAGTTATGTGTGGAAATAAGCAGAATCCGTAACCATAACATTTTCATAAGCAAAGCACGGTGTGAAAGCCATCATGAATGACACCGTGTATTGCACACTAACACCGTTCAAGGTGCAGCTACTTGTTATATTGAGCTTTGCAGTGTACTATTATGCGACAAATGACTAATTAGCATTTCCAATGTAAAACGTTTAATTCCAACGCACACGCACCGCACACCCCCTTTAATACTGCGTAGTCGAATAATTTGCTAAAGGAAAGGGTAGCTACTTCAAGTTTAAACTTTGGCTAGAAAAACATATCCAATCAAACTGCTGCGATGGTCTTACGGTGGTTTGGACGCCATCTAGATTGTGCTTTGCTGCTAGTAAATTAAACATTTGGGCATAGATGCTTAAAACTGTTTAATCTTTACAAAATAAGGAATAACAAGTAGTCTTCAACTAGTAGCACTATTTAAAAGAGGAATATTAAACCACCGAAATTCATTCAAGACAAGGCGGAAGCATAGTTTGCCGATTATGTTGATCACTGCTTTAATCTGATTTGAACGCGCGCATGGAAAGAATGCAAACTAATCGGCAGAGTTAAACGAGTTAAAATTAACTCTTTTAACCCCTGTTCGGGCACTCAGCGAGTTAATTTTAACTCGCCCGATTTTAACTCATTTAACTCTGCTCGTTTTAACCCTGCTAGAGTTAAAAGAGTTAAAACAGGCAGGGTAAAAATTAACTCGCTGAGTGCGCGAACAGGGGTTAAAATATTTAACTTTAACTCGTTTAACTCTACTCGTTTAACTCGCGCGCGAAAAGGCCCTGAGATACAAAATTAAATGTAAATTTATAATAAATAAAATTTTTTGAAATATCAGAAATTTTGCAGGATTAACTAAAATCATTGTTTCATTCAACTGCTTTTTTCACATTTTATATATCTTAATTAAGAAAAATGTTTAATAAATATATATCAACTCTAATCTTTCTTAGGTTTTTAATATATTATGATTTTATATCAAACTAAACTCAACTTAAACAGAAATCTGCATTATTTCTTGCATTGGTGCAAAATTTCCCCCGGAAAATTCACACCGGTGTAATTTTTCCCGGGGGAAATCCACACCGGTGTAGTTTTTCCGATGGGGAAATTTTCAAGGGGGAAAAATCACACCATGACAAAATCAACTTTTTACTTCGTTAGCTATCATCTCAAGGTAAAGTAGTCCATATTGGACATTTGCGTCTGTGGTGGTGACCAAAATCTGGAACAGCAACAAATGTCTAAAACCAGGAACGGGGAACGAAAAAAGGAGTTCAAGCACATATTATCAACGCATATTAGCTGGAGTTCGCTTAAGTTTCTAGTTTTGATTAATTAATTAATTAATTAATTAATTGATTGATTAATTAATTACATGTTTTTGGTTTGAGCTAATACTACTCTGGTTGTGAGAAAACTCAATGCGAAGTTGCGAAATTTTAATAGTTAACAAATAGTTAATTTTAACGGTGCTTCCTAAACTGCGGTCCGGCCCGGCCCGGCCCGGCCCGGCCCAAATTGCCTAAAATGCGGCCTCATGTTAAATTTTCAAAATACACTGGAATTGGATTTTTGGGCCGCAAAAAGCCTAAAGTGCGGCCCTGGGCCGCAAACTTCCTAAACTGCGGCCCGTCATCCTTGGCCGCAAATTGCCTAAACTGCGGCCCAATCATCTTTGGCCGCAAACTGCCTAAAATGCGGCCCGAACTGTCTTTGGGCCGCAAAATGCCTAAAATGCGGCCTGAACTGTCTTTGGGCCGCAAAATGCCTAAAATGCGGCCCGAAACATCTTTGGGCCGCAAACTGCCTAAAATGCGGCCCCAACAGTCTTTGGGCCGCAAACTGCCTAAAATGCGGCCCGAACTGTCTTTGGGCCGCAAACTGCTTAAAATGCGGCCCGAACTGTCTTTGGGCCGCAAAATGCCTAAAATGCGGCCCGAACTGTCTTTGGGCCGCAAACTGCCTAAAATGCGGCCCGAACTGTCTTTGGGCCGCAAAATGGCTAAAATGCGGCCCGAACTGTCTTTGGGCCGCAAAATACCTAAAATGCGGCCCGAACCATCTTTGGCCGCAAACTGCCTAAAATGCGGCCCAATCATCCTTGGCCGCAAACTGCCTAAAATGCGGCCCGAACTGTCTTTGTGCCGCAAACTGCCTAAAATGCGGCCCGAACTGTCTTTGGGCCGCAAACTGCCTAAAATGCGGCCCGAACTGTCTTTGTGCCGCAAAATGCCTAAAATGCGGCCCGAACTGTCTTTGGACCGCAAAATCCCTAAAATGTGACCAGACCTGTCTTTGGGCCGCAAACTGCCTAAACTGCGGCCCGAACTGTTTTTGGGCCGCAAACTGAGTAAGAGTAAAATTAGAGAAACCACGATGAGACTCAGTGTAAGCAGTGTTCTTCCTAATTTCAATGCATTTCTGTGCTGGAATCATTTGAAAACTGATGTCAACTTTTTTGTCAAGCAAAAGATGGGTCTAATGATGCTATTAAGTTCTAGGTATTCTTCACATAAATCAGCAATATCATTTGATCAAAATTTTGGTGTGTTCAAAAAATCAGTGGGATTTTGTGGGATCATTTTGCCTTACAATTGTCCTCAAACACCGTGTCCAAATTTTGAAAAGTGCAATATTGTGGTACTACGTACTAACCACATAATGTCGTGCGTTACCAAGTTCAAATTTTTTGTTGTTTTATTCAGTTCTCCATAAGTTCGAACCATCAACTGTGTGCAATCTGGATGGATATGAGCGAGTACAAGAGTTCTGCAGTCAATTGAAGCTAATTTTCGCTAAAGTCTGACCAAAACATGTAGAAAGCGAAATTGTTTGCTTTATATCTCGTAAACGCTTCAAGATAACTGCCATAAATTATATATTTTCTGAACCGGAATGATGAGATCTTTCTTCTCGTGAAAAAATTTTTTTGAAATTTCCCGTGCGATTTCAAGGGGTGCCGCTTTTATATGTCCAGAAGGATTGGTAAATGCTACAACCACGATTTTTTCAGGAAAATTTTCCCCTTGCCCGAATGTCCTACACACCAAATTTCAGCTTTGTTGGTTGAAAATTGCGTGAGTTACTCCATTTTTTAGATTTTCAAAATCCTTTGATCTTTGCCGCTTTTTCGACTTTGACTGGTTGTTACTCGCCACTCGCTCAACGAAAAAAATTTTTTGATTGGATTTTTTCAGACCGCCTAGGTTTCCGCTTTCATCCGATATACGGTATTTCAAAATTTGAAAGTCGATTTTTTCGAAAAATACCATTTTTGACCCAAAATTCCGGCAAAAGCGAATCCACCAAAAGTGAATAAAAATAACATAATCATAAAGTTCATTATGAGCTGAATCCAACGATATAAGTTTTCGTGGCTACGACTTATATGCGCCAGCAATGAATTTTTAAACATTTCCCTTATTTCAAGCTGGTTTTTGGCTTCCTTTGATGTTGCCGCCTAGATTTACCTGAACCAGCGTAAACTAGCAAAAACCAGCTGAAATAAGGAAAATGTTTAAAAATTCATTGCTGGCGCAATATAAGTCGTAGCCACGAAAACTTTATATCGTTGGATTCAGCTCATAATGAACTTTATGATTCTGTTATTTTTATTCACTTTTGCTGGATTCGCTTTGCCGAAATTTTGGGTCAAAACGTGGTATTTTTCGAAAAAATCGACTTTCAAATTTTGAAATACCACGTATATCAGATGAAAGCGGACACCCAGGCGGTCATGAAAATCCAATCAAAAAATTTTTCGTTGAGCGAGTGGCGAGTAACAACCAGACAAAGTCGAAAAAGCGGCAAAGATCAAAGGATTTTGAAAATCTAAAAAATGGAATAACTCACGCAATTTTCAACCAACAAAGCTGAAATTTGGTGTGTAGGACATTCGGGCAAGGGGGAAAATTTTCCTGAAAAATCGTGGTTGTAGCATTTACCAATCCTTCTGGACATATAAAAGCGGCACCCTTTGAAATCGCACGGGAAATTACAAAAAACTTTTTTCATGAGAAGAAAGATCACATCATTCCGGTTCAGAAAATATATAATTTAAGGCAGTTATCTTGAAGCGTTTACGACATATAAAGCAAACAATTTCAGCTTTCTACATTTTTGGTCAGACTTTAGTAAACTTCAAGTTTTTATAAATAATATATGAGGGGTAGTTCCACACCAAATTTTGCACTGTCCACGGTGTGGCACTGAATAATGCAGTACAGCTAAGGTGAATTTTCTCAATAACCGAAGGAGATGCGGCTTAAATTTTAGAGACTCTTTAAGATATTTATACAATAAATAAAATAAAATAAAATAACATAAAGACAATAAAAGACAATAAAATTTGGAAAAATGAGTTAAATTGGAGAAGGTCGAAACAATTACTCCAACGTGGGCCCCCTTCAGTTAGTATAGTCAGGGGGGGGAAGAAAAACATAATATAATAGCAAGCCTCCAACTTTTTCTTCGTTTGGATTTGGATTTGGATTTTGAGTATACCGTTATATACCGTGGGCTAATACCTATCCAATCGTATATTAGAACTTCTCTTGTACCTCACTCAGCTTTGGCAGTAACAGGATTTGTCCATGTTTTACCAGCAAATCGGGGAAAAACATGGCACGGATTTCTACCAACCAACCATTCAGAGTGCTTTAAAAGCATTGTTTCAGCTGTTTTTAGCGTGCAAAACTACCTAGGCACCCTTTTAACCTCACAGCAAGCTTAAAACTGACTCTCGTGCATTATGCATTTTAGGTATTTTGCGGCCCAAAGACAGTTCGGGCCGCATTTTAGGTATTTTGCGGCCCAAAGACAGTTCGGGCCGCATTTTAGGCAGTTTGCGGGCCAAAGATGGTTCGGGCCGCATTTTAGGTATTTTGCGGCCCAAAGACAGTTCGGGCCGCATTTTAGGCAGTTTGCGGCCAAGGATGATTGGGCCGCAGTTTAGACAATTTGCGGCCAAGGATGACGGGCCGCAGTTTAGGAAGTTTGCGGCCTAGGGCCGCACTTTAGGCTATTTGCGGCCCAAAAATCCAATTCCAGTGTATTTTGGAAAATTTAACATGAGGCCGCATTTTAGGCAATTTGAGCCGGGCCGGGCCGGGCCGGGCCGCAGTTTAGGAAGCACCTTTGTCACCAATTTTAACTGATGAATTAGAATTAAAGAAGAAATGATGAAAATGTCATCAAACTCTTGTATTGCTACTTAAATTCTAAAATAAATAAATTTTGTATAGTTTCTAAATCTCAAATTATTCAAGCACTAACTTGAACAGCCGAACTTCGGACTGAAGTTCGATCTGCACATTAGTTTTTTTGGACTGTCTAAACCTATTTTAACGAATAGGTTTAACGAACTATTATAACTAATATAATATATACATACATAATATACTGATACAATACTAATATACATACTAATATATATAATATAAATAATAATATAATTATTTATTGAATGAAATCTGCACTAGGTATTTCTTGCATTGGTGCAAAATTCCCCCCGGAAAATTCATACCGGCGCAGTTTTTCTGGGGGAAAATTTTACACCGGGGGAAACTGTACCGTGACAGAGTTAAAAATTGCCAAAGGCTTACCAAAATACTTCTGATCATTCATTAGGATTTTATTAGTTAATTGAGGAAGTTAATAGTTAACTTTAAATGATGAATTAGAATTAAAGAAGAAATGATGAAAATGTCATCAAACTCTTGTATTGCTACTTAAATTCTAAAATAAATAAATTTTGTATTAACTAGCAATTAGTTTCTAAATCTCAAATTATTCAAGCACTAACTTGAACAATCGAACTTCGGACTGAACTTTGATCTGTACATTAGTTTTTTAGACTGTCTAAACCTATTTTAAAATAAGTTAATTAAGAAGTAGTAAAATTAAAATAAAATTTAACAGTTTGTGAGGAAAAAGAGCTGTTCTTAAAAAAAAAAGTTCTTAAAAATATATATAGCTACAGTAGAGCTGAAACATCAACTCACTAGGTTTCATAGCGACGCTGGGCCACGTGACAATGCTACTCCGCTAAAGTTTAAATTCGAGACAAAGTAGGAAATAGAACTTAGGAAGTAGGCGAACTAGGAAGGCAGCGCATTCGCCCTATCAAAGCGCTAGCATTAGCGCGAAAACTCAAAATTCGCTATTTTCAATCCTACTTTAGCCTGAACTTAGAATGGCCACCACGTCCACTGACAGCGGGACACTTTCTAGAAACTTTTTTACTGAAGTCAACTGCTAACGGCAAACTAAAATTTAGCTGATGCACAAATTTACTACATACTTTTTAAGTCTGGCAATTCAAAAGTAGCACTGCTTACATCGAATATGTATATTTCAATATTATCTTGGTTCTGGTAATCTAGTATAAAACTTTCATATTTTAGTAAAACCATCACGTTCTGTTATTTCTGTAAGTGGGCGCTCACTACGCTAGAAATAAAGTTGCAATACTGCATTTCGTGCATTTTCTTTACTCCAAGGCAAGGCGTTTTTCATTAGGAGATAAATCAATCCACACTAACTTTTATACCGCCGGGGGCGGTATGCTTGTAATGGGTTGACCCATCAGAATTTCTGTTTTGCATGTAAACTGTAGTGATGTGGATCGGATCGGATCGGCAGCTAAAAATTTAACCGATCCGATCCAGCAAAAACATTTGTCGATCCGATCTGATCCGGCGATCCGAATTGGTTTCTTAAAAAAGCTAAAGGAACCTGGATCTAAAGTCGGGTTCAGCATTTTCAGAAACATCTTCACACACTAGTTTCACTGAAATTTCATCATTTATTTTTAGGATGCACAAATGCATCATTGTACAAAATATTTAGCTCTTGTGAAGCAAAAGAAGACGTAAAATTATTTAGAATACTTATTGAGTCGCTACAGCCTAGTACAAAATTTACTAAAACCAATTTAACAATGCAAACTTAAAATAGTTAAATACAATTTTTTAAAATCGATGTTTTGAAAATTAATTCCATTCCAATTTGAAAAATCGAAACAGAATTGAACAAGAAATCAAATTTAAATTTTTTGTCGTCATCTGAAACTGAAGCTTAATTTATAATATACCAGCTAAAGTGAACTACTAAAACCTTAAAACCACTATGTGATAGTACTTCTATATAGGCGTTGATGATTATGACTCCTTCGACTTTTGGATAAAGGCACAAAAAGTTCTACGGCAAAACTACGCTCCGAAAATTGTCAACAGTAGTATTAGTTAGAGAGTTGTCCGTTAATTCACTTATTAATTTATGTTCAATGATGTTTACAGCATAAATACATAATAGGTAGGTATTGCTTTTACACTTCGATACAGTATGCATGTGCATGCTTATGCTAGAATTAAGTAAGAAATGTTAAAATGTATGTTAAAAGTTTAGAAGCTTGTGTCAGAAACTTAGGGCCTTTTCGCGCGCGAATTAAACGAGTTAAAATTAACTCGATCCTTTTCGCGCCAGGGTTAAAAGGGTTAAATGAGCTAATTTTAGCTAGCTGGGATTAAACGAGTTAAACGTTTTTAACTCGGTGCTCGTGCGAACATGGGTTAAACTTAACTCGTTTAACCCTACCTGCATTCGCGCGCACATAATGGGTTAAAATCCACGGAGTTAATTTTAAAATTAACTCCTTTAACTCTGCAGCAATTTCTTCCATTGAATTTTAACCCTCGATGCGGCACGGGGGTTAAACGAGTTAAAAATAAGATAGGCCGCCTGAAGTCACTACAGATCAACTAAACCAAAAGTGGTATTCTATTTAATATTTAGGCTTAATTATTTTGCTAATGAAAGTTTTTTTACAAAAATCTTTATGGTTTTGGTTCTGATCAAATAGGTAACTGTTACTGCATTTGCAAAATAAGTAGTGTAGAATAATAATTGTATAAAATGTGTTGTAGAAAAGCTGCGAAATGGATCCTGTGAAATACACTACGAAATGCTCAAAGATATTCCTTTTATGGCAATCAGTTTGGTTAGCTTTGATTGGCTGTTTCAAAACACTTCCAGGCTTGCTTGGTTAGCTCTAGTTCATAGAGGCACTACCTGATTGGTCGGTGCTTACACCCTGTTAGCTTATTAGTCTTCAATGCTAAAATAACCTAAAGTTTTAGGCTTCAAAAGTTAAAACAAAAACTAAGCAAAAGTTATACTGCTAATGTAGGTTCAAAAACGTTTAGTCTATTGTTTTTCCGACAAGTTGTATACAGAAGTTTTCGGCGTGCTGAATTCGAATCAGAAGCAGTTTTCTGATATGATTTAGGCTTTGTTCAAAATTTCCATACAACCGTATTGAAGTGTTGTGGAGCAATCCTCGCTCATAGTTCGAGTACACATTTGGCACTTCTATGCCATTCTATGCTATCCGGTTTGCAATCTAACTTCTAGGACGTCTTGGCATACTCACTCTCTTGTAATGTGGAAAATTTCGGTCGATTCTGACAAAGCAGTTAAGGGGGGGTCCAAATTTTGGTCATTTTTTACTTTCTCCAATCTCCCTGATTTTTACATATTTTATGGTTCAAACGGTATATTTTAATGAGTTTTTAAAATTAAAGTTGTAAGTCGTACGGTTGTTGCGTAATTTCACCTCAAAGTTGAGGTCTCATGTGTTAAACATAGGAAACTTAAAAAGTTTCACTTTTTTGGAGTAGGGTCAAAAAATCTCGAACTGGGCATTGCTAACCAGCCGTGTCTGGTATCATTAGAAAGGCCTGGATAAGGACTGTGATTTGATCGAATTAGAATTTCGATCTAGTGCTTTAATCTTTTTAATAAATTTTTGAATATTTAAAATTTGACCCGTTTTTAAAATGGCTTCAAATTTTAAATGTTCAAAAATTAATTTAAAAAATTAGAAACCTGAATCAAAATTCTAATTCCAACAAATCACAGACCGCATTTCTTTCTAATGATGCCAGACACGGCTGGTTAGCAATGCTCAGTTTCGAGATTTTCTGACACTACTCCAAAAAAGTGAAACTTTTAAAGTTTCCTATGTTTAACACATGGGAGCTCAACTTTCAGGTGAAATTACACAACAACCGTACGACTTACAACTTTAATTTTAAAAACTCATTAAAATATACCGTTTGGACCACAAAATATGTAAAACTCAGCGAGATTGGAGAAAGTCAAAAAATTACCGAAATTTGGACCCCCCCCCTTAAGGTACTGGTTCGGGTATTTGCAGCAAACTTTGAAAGACTGTAATTTGCTCAATTCTTGGAATTCAACGATAATTTTTATATCATTTTAAAGCTTAGAATGTGTTCTTCACAGCTAGGTAGGGTATACCTGTCTCATTTCAACTCTTCGACTTGAACATGCTATATCAAGAAAACAATTTTTGAACATGGATTTCTCGAAATGTGGAAAAGCTAAAGAAAAGGGACCAGTTCAGGCTTCAAAAGAAACGTCTTCCCGAGGGCTATTTTTTCTGAAATCTTTTAGTGATCAGGTAAGCTCAAGATTTTGAGGAAAATGTACATTTTGTCTGATTTTTGTCAAAATTTTCAAGTTTGGATGCTTATTTCTCTCTCGATTGGAAAGACAAAACGCTAAACCATGAAAAATAGCCCTCGGCAATTGTCCCAAAAATGCGTGTCTAAACCCGTTTTCAATTTGGATGCATGAGTTGAGAGAAATCCGTGTTCAAAACGATCTGGTTGTGATTTTCAAAATTTCACATTTTCGTTGCTGTGCGCAGGAACAGATGCCGCAGAGAGCTCTCCGTTGGGCATAACCTGTGCCTTAGGATCACAAATATGATCAATGCTTGACCGACGGACCAGCGCAGTTGAAACTGTAGAAATCTTGCAACATTTGATTTTTCGAAAAATGGCCATTTTTTGACCTCGAAAATGAATTTTCGCTGTTATCTCTTAAACCGTAAGGAGTCTAAGAATACTCTCAAGAGCAATGTTGTAGACCTTGGTGAGACGAGTCGAATGATTATAAGTTCGTCCGTGTAGGGTACTCACAGTGCAAGTTATGGCGGATTAAAGCAAACTTCTCCAAAACTCAAATTTTCAGGCCGCGACTTTTCCAAAATCTTTTTTCGGCTAAATGATGTAATTGTAACAAATTTGAATGAATTTCAACGACAATTGCGCTTTTAAAGCCCAAAAATACACGAACCTGAACCAGCACCTTAAGGAGAAACCCAAGAAGAAATTCTCAAGGCTATCAGGACACTGAAACGGGGCAAGGCAGCTGGTCCCGATGGACTTCCTGCAGAGATCTACAAAGCAGCTGCACACGTGATAGCGCCAAAATTAACAGAACTTCTGCAGCTAGTTTGGCATTCTCAGCAAACTCCTAAGAAGTGGCAAGAAGCTATCTTGATCCCTGTTTTCGAAAAAGGTGATAGGCGACCATGTAAAAGCTACCGAGGAATCTCGCTGCTTCCTGTTGCTGGTAAATCCTGTCGATCATCATTTTGAGAGGTTGAGTACCACACTGGACTCTTCAACAAGAGAGACTCAAGCCGGTGTGAAGATAGCGTGCACTAAAGATAGACATTTTGTGAAGTTAGCGCACACTTCTAAAATTATGGAATTATTTGGAAAATACTTAACTTGACAAACGCTCAGCGTTTTTCTGACTTTTGTCCGAATTCGTCGGTACCTTAGCTAAACTGTTGATTAGGTTCACGCTTGAACAAGTTAGTTGCGATTGGGTGGTGTTTTTGAGACGGTTGGGGGTTTCATCAGAGGCTATTCGAACTTGGGATTGCGAAGTGTGGGTAAAGTTAGTGAAACTTTGGGTGTAGTTTTTGTCTGGCGCTTGTATTTCTGTTTGATTTGTGAACTTTTCTGGAAATTATGTTTTGGAGTTTTGTCTAGCTCAGTTGGTGTAAGTGATAGTAAAATCATTTGTTGTTGAACATTTTCTTAGGCAGACTTAGGGCATTTTCTATCGGCATCACACACCACACAGTTACCTAGTGATCTAGTCTTATCCCAAATTATAGATAGTCAACTCGTTTTATTTAGTGAGAAGTGAATTTTACTAACATACGTATACTCGAACTTCACATGTGGCGACCGTGTCATGTGGTAGATGCCGGTAGAATTTGGTAGAAGGCTCGGCGTTGACTCTTGGCCTCTCCATCCTGTCGTGGTAGCTAGGTCCGACGTGTATCGGCTGTTGGCTCCTGTTGTGCTGGATAGTTCTGCGGTGCTGGGGTGAAGACCGCTTCGTCCTTTTCCCTGCACACCTGTTGACACTGTCCCCCCATCCTGTATTGTGGTTGTGGTATTTCTTCGGGTTCTGTTCTGTCTGATATCTGTGATTGTTAGTTGGGAGGGAGCCCAGGGATAAAATGTTTGTTAAAATTGGGGTCGTTTGATTGTTTTCTGCTTTTTCATATGGGTGCCCGCTACCTCGGCTTGGCCGTTGTAATGTACATATTTGGTGCCGGGCTAGTAGATTTTTCACTTTTCTTTTCTTGTAGCTGTTTTTACTCATATGTTTTGATTAGCTGACTGTCACTTTCACCTATTTTTCTTAAAATTTTTTCTTTCTATCTCTAAACATGCAGCTAGGCAAGTACTCTATGGTCTATCTTATATTGTTTACTCTGGCATTATCAGTATACCTCCTTATATAATTATTTTGTCTGCGTTTTTGCAAAATGTATATATTGTTACTCTCTATGCATATATCTTTATATAGCTTACATACTTTCTAGTTTTCGTGGTTTTCATTAATTGGGGTTGTTTTTGTAATATTTTGCGGTTTTCGGACGGTTTTCTTCTTTAGGATGTTGTTCTATAGTTGTGTTGTATTGTAATAATTGTCGTCAAAAGTAGTTGTCAAAAAATTGTTGAAAAATAGTCTCAATTAAGTTTGAGTAGTTTTACCGTAGTCCGGTCAGCATGTCGAGAATGTGTTTGCTTGACCGAGGTCCGATGCATGTGCATCAAAAATATTTTATTTTTTACGTAGTATTTCTCAAAACCGTTTAATCTTACTAGTACGTAGACTACCTGTGATAACTCCTTTTTATCCTTTTTCTAACTGTGCAAAACCCGTCCGAGGCCGCCCGGGGGAAAAGAGGGGGTATCATGTGAAGATAGCGTGCACTAAAGATAGACATTTTGTGAAGTTAGCGCACACTTCTAAAATTATGGAATTATTTGGAAAATACTTATCTTGACAAACGCTCAGCGTTTTTCCGACTTTTGTCCGAATTCGTCGGTACCTTAGCTAAACTGTTGATTAGGTTCACGCTTGAACAAGTTAGTTGCGATTGGGTGGTGTTTTTAAGACGGTTGGGGGTTTCATCAGAGGCTCTTCGAACTTGGGATTGCGAAGTGTGGGTAAAGTTTAGTGAAACTTTGGGTGTAGTTTTTGTCTGGCGCTTGTATTTCTGTTTGATTTGTGAACTTTTCTGGAAATTATGTTTTGGAGTTTTGTCTAGCTCAGTTGGTGTAAGTGATAGTAAAATCATTTGTTGTTGAACCTTTTCTTAGGGCATTTTCTATCGGCATCACACACCACACAGTTACCTAGTGATCTAGTCTTATCCCAAATTATAGATAGTCAACTCGTTTTATTTAGTGAGAAGTGCATTTTACTAACATACGTATACTCGAACTTCACACCGGTTTCCGTAAAGGACGGGGCACTATTGATCAAGATCAAGAAGTGCTTGAGCATCGTCACCGATACAACCAGTCAACAATAGCTGCTTTCCTTGACTTCTCGGCTGCCTTCGACAGCGTCGACAGGCCGGTACTGTGGAAGCTTCTGGCGGCCTGTGGCGTCCCAACCATGTACGTAGACCTGATCAAAAACATCTATAGCGAGTCATCAACTTACATTCGGGTGTACGGCGAGCTAAGTGAGCCTTTCGCTGTAACAACTGGTGGTAGACAGGGAGACGTGTTGACCCGTAATTTCAGCAGAAACAGGAAGTCTTCATGTGACGCACATGAACATAGGAAAAGAAAAAGTAGATTGTTTTCGTGCGCACGAGAAATCTCGCCAATGGCAAAGCGGTGCGGTTTAGCGTCCACCTTATTATTATAAAGACGATCTCAAATGGTAACCTGTAGGAAACGGAATTTTAATTTATGCCTTTCAAATGTTGTAGTTAAATTTTCATAGAATTTTTGATGTTTGAGAGCAGCCAAATTTGAGTGTTTTGTAAAGTTGAAGTTGGTGGTCTGGTGATACTCCGTTAGACGCACACCTTACAATTTTTCGCAGTTGTCTGAAAGGCTCTACTCTGGTAGGCGCACACCCTCCAAAACTGAGGGTTTACTGTAAAAACGCTCTACTCCGGTAGGCGCACACCTTACTAAATTGAAGGTTTACAAAACGCTCTACTCCGGGAGGCGCACACCTTACAAATAGTGAGTAATTTCTTGTCGTTATTAATATGTATATACTAAACTGTTGGAGTTACTTTTGTATTAACAAAGTAGTATTAGGTATTATTTCATTTATACATAATTAAATATTAAACAAAATTATTTAATTAATTTCTTTAATTTATTTATTTAAAATACACCGTTTTGACAATAAAAATATGTAAAAATCAGCGAGATCGGACAAAGTAAAAAAATTACCCCAAAAGTGGACCCTCCCTTAATTGTACATGACTCCTAAAATTGACGACACAAAGACGGACCAAAACAAAATTTTGATGGAGTTGTGTTTAAATCTTATAAATCAGAAAACGCGGGTTCGACCCCCCCCCCCCAAATGTCCGAATTTTTCATTTATTTAGGCGAATTTATTTATAAGAAAGTATTTGCGCCAAGAGTTCAGTACATGTCATACGTAAACAAAAAGTACTACTACGACAAGAAATCACTATATATTTGTAATGTGTGCGCACAGCCTACAATTTTTTGCAGTTGTCTGAAATGCTCTACTCTGGTAGGCGCACACCCTCCAAAACTGAGGGTTTACTGTAAAAAGGCTCTACTCCGGTAGGCGCCCACCTCACTAAATTAAAGGTTTACTGTAAAATGCTCTACTCCTGGAGGCGCACACCTTACAAATAGTGAGTAATTTCTTGTCGTTATTAATATGTATATACTAAACTGTTGGAGTTACTTTTGTATTGACAAAGTAGTATTAGGTATTATTTAATTTATACATAATAATAATAATAATAATAATAATAATAATAATAATAATAATAATAATAATAATAATAATAATAATAATAATAATAATTTATACTCCTGGAGGCGCACACCTTACAAATATATAGTGATTTCTTGTCGTAGTAGTACTTTTTGTTTACGTATGACATGTACTGAACTCTTGGCGCAAATACTTTCTTATAAATAAATTCGCCTAAATAAACGAAAAATTCGGACATATGGCGGGGTTCGAACCAGCGTTTTCTGATTTATAAGATTTAAACACAACTCCATCAAAATTTTGTTTTGGTCCGTCTTTGTGTCGTCAATTTTAGGAGTCATCTACAATTAAGGGGGGTCCTCTTTTGGAGTCATTTTTTTACTTTGTCCGATCTCGCTGATTTTTACATATTTTTACTGTCAAAACGGTGTATTTTAAATAAATAAATTAAAGAAATTAATTAAATAATTTTATGTAATATTTAATTATGTATAAATTAAATAATACCTAATACTAGTTTGTTAATACAAAAGTAACTCCAACAGTGTAGTATATACATATTAATGACGACAAGAATTTACTCACTATTTGTAAGGTGTGCGCCTAACGAAGTATCACAAGTGGTCTTTGATGACATATTTTGAACCCAAAATTCTAAGCCCTACAGACAGATCACAGCTTATGACAAGTCAATTTGAACAATGCAAACTGATCTTCGTCAGCTTTGTTTGATTTCGAGATTTCTCTGGTGCAGGAATCCGAAATTTAGCAAAATTTTGACAATTCTTGTTTTTGAATGAACGAATATTTATTTGTTCACCATTGTTGCTGACTTTCAAGGCCAAGTTTGAATATAACTGTTGCAGCTAAGTACACCCAGTGGGTCAGAGTAGTCAAATATGGAGGTCTGTTAAGCTGAAAAAAAGCGATTTTTCAAATTTTTCGAAATATCATAATTTTTTAATTCAGTCGAAAGGTTTTATATTGGGAACATTTTACTTCTTGGAACATAGTCCACAAATGCGTCATATTTACGGTATCGTCGATTATATTATAGTCGTGGTCAAGGCTTTTACGGTGTGCACACAGGTCACAGTGGTCCTTCCTTAATTAGGTTTTAGGGATCCCTGCTCGGTAACAAAGCACTATAATGTGTGAAAGCTATCATGACTGACAGTGTGTATTGCACATATCGTTCAGGGAGCAGCAACTTGTTATATTGAGCTTTGCTGTGTACTATTATGTGACAAAAGACTAATTGGCCTTTCCAATATCAAACGTTTAATTCCCCTCGCACTCCCCTTTAATTTTGTATAGTCCATTTTACCAAAGGCTAGCTACTTTAAGTTTAAACTTTGGTTGGGAAAACCTATCCAGTCAAGTTGCTGCGATGGTCCTACGGTAGTTAGTGCGCCCTCTACGTACAGCGTGTTTTGCTGAAAGTAAATTAAACTTTTGTGCATAGATGCTTAAAACCGTTAAATCTCTACAAAATCAGGAAGAAAACACATAGTCTTCAACTAGTAATTTATAAAAGAAATATTACACTATTTAAGAGAGGAATCTTCAGCCACCGAAATTTATTCATGACAAAGCGGAAGGATAGTTTGCCGTTTATGTTGATCACAGCTGATTTGAACGCGTGCATGGAAAGAACGGAGACGAATCGGCAGAATTAAACGAGTTAAAATTAACTCTTTTAACCCCTATTCGCGCGCTCAGCGAGTTAATTTTAACTCTCCCGATATTAACTCGTTTAACTCTGCTCGTTTTAACCCTGCTAGAGTTAAAAGAGTAAAAACAGGCAGGGTTAAAATTAACTCGCTGAGTGCGCGAACAAGAGTTAAAATATTTAACTTTAACTAGTTTAACTCTACTCGTTTAACTCGCCCGCGAAAAGGCCCTTGGAATTATAAAATTGTTGAATAAATGTTAAACCTGATAAACACAAAATAGAGCAGTAAGGATGACTGATAGAAGGAAAATATTGTGGTACCCAGCTTGCCAACAAAGAGCGCCATCACAGAAGTCATGTTTAGTTAGAAATATGTGCAAGATCGGTATTAATTTACCTGGCGTTTGAAACAAACATGTGTAATCTACCTAGATAATCTTAATGCATGCAGTAAGTTGCGCTTATACGAGTTGATCTAACAGTATTTAG
Source organism: Trissonchulus latispiculum (assembly GCA_030248195.1). NCBI lineage: Eukaryota > Metazoa > Nematoda > Enoplea > Enoplida > Ironidae > Trissonchulus > Trissonchulus latispiculum. The sequence continues at coordinate 51,215 of JASAND010013278.1, forward strand.
AAAGTTGCACCCTTGCAATGACACATCATAATTAGGGTACAAAGCAAGCAGCAGTGTCACAATGTTACACAGCTATTTTAACTGTAGATGATTTTCGCTGATCGGTCTTTCAGTCAGTCCAGGGACGATTTTGCTTGAAGTGGTGGCTTTGATTGATTGATTGATTTTCCTGAACACACAATCTGAGAGAGACAGGAGACAGCAATCTGAATCAGTTGAACCAAGCTGGTCATTGAGAAGCCGATCTGAAAAGAATTTCCCAAAATTTGACAAATATACCTTGTGAGCAACTCTCCTGCACGACGTAAACTTTGTAGTCAGAAATATTTGAATAGTTTGTCTGTGTTTGGTTGCATAATCTACGGTTGATCGTCATCCTGCATTAAAACAGGGATCATTACTTGAATAAAAAGCACCCAGGTTTATCTCAGACCTAATACAATGGGCGTTTCAAGAATTTTATCTGTTGCTGCAGCGAGAATAAGGAAAAAGAAATAATAATAATAATAATAATAATAATAATAATAATAATAATAATAATAATAATAATAATAATAATAATAAAAATAATAATAATAATAATAATAATAATAATAATAATAATAATAATAATGTGAAATTAGACCTGGACCTAAGGCGGAATCTAGAGGCGGAGCGACTACAGGTCACTATACCGTCACTATATTCTAGGAATTTACTTACATTTTGCCTACCTAACTACAACTAATTCCTTACCAAACTACGATCCCGAGGAACGGTTACAAATCTTTACCAGCATAAAAAATAAGGCATATGGGGATATAAAAGGAATACAAAAGGACAACCACTTTCTAGACGATAGTTAACATCACTGAACTGATGGATCAGATTTTAAGCTGATCAGTTTAGCCAACAGACTCGAAACTGCACACAGCAGTAACAGGTTGTTTTAGTATTTGTTTTAAAAGTTAAGTTGCAACACTTTAATTTAGTTGATTCTTAACAATAATAATGATGATAATAATGATAATGATAAGAATAATAATAATAATAATCATAATAATAGTAATAATAATAATAATAATAATAATAATGATAATAATAATAATAATTTTGTTTTTCATCAAGTTTTCAATAATTTCATTACCCACACCTACTAATAGTACGCAACAGCTTGGAACGACTCGTTTTTGTGAAATCGCATTTTTATGTGTAAGTCTTAACTTACCCATACTCCCAGCGTGCCACCAAAGGCTGCAACAACCGCTGGAAGGTCATATTTCAAAACTTCCTTGCGAATTGTAACTATGTCACTGGCAAAGCGCCAGTGCACTCCCACAATATCTGAAGCATTTGATATGTTTGCTGTTTGTTGAATGAATTTGGGATCAATTCTGAAACTACATGAATATTGAATGAGCTAAGCCTTTCTGGCGACACTGAGACATTTCGACATTTTATTCTTTGAGAACATAGCGTTGCGGACGATTTAACGATATCATTTAATTGCTACCACAGACAAGGAACAAGTAATAATATAAAATATTGTAGTATAAATCAAACCTAAATTGTAAAATTGTCCCAGGCACGAGCAAAATTATGGTTTTTGGTTTTTTGAATTGATTACGACAAAGAAAAACTTGGAAAGTAAGGTATGGTAGTATGGTATGGTAGTTTTATCGTAGTATAGTGGCTAACAGATACGCAAGCATTGGACGCATTATTTAATTGTCCGCTAATGATTAAGTCCTAACACGCAAACCTTGAGTAAGATAAAGTTTTCTCATAGTATAGTTCGCGGCAAGGTAACAGGCATCTTTTATGACATGAGTTGGCGACACCATCTCCAGAATGATTGGTTATATCAACAAGGAGGAACGGTAGACTGATACACATAATATTCTTTGTGAAATTGCAAGTTGGGGCAGTGCTGTAGGTCGTATTCAGAGCCAAAATACTTTGACAGTCAAGAGATTTACATTCACCGTACATCCGAGCGCCAATATTCAATAGTGTTTGCAGTCGACACTCAGAAATGCATTTCTGCTGTGCCTTATTCGATGGATCACATGGTCTCTTCCTGGTGTGAACTCGAGTTGTTTCAATGGGCAGCAATGAAACTGAAGCCATTGTTCCTTCCATTACTGATAAATACTCCCCAAAAAACGACAGGCTAGGATCAACTAATGCGGCCCACACCCCGTTATTATTTACCATCAAATACTGCTGACGTTCCGCTTCTTTAGGAATCTTAATGAAAACTGTTAGGCCTAAACATCAAAGCATGGCATTACAGTTACAGTGCAACGCCGAAACGACCAATACGATGAACCTAGACCTCACTTCACACTTCACTCAACTCAGTTTATCTCACAACACAAGAAGGCGTTTCACAAGGAAACATTGACGACTGAATAAGGGTTTCGTATTAGGTAGGGTAAACATTTGCTGTTGAATTTAAAAGTTCCTGTCCTTGTCAAAATTTTATATAGCTAGCATAGTGTCAGAGCGATGCCATAGCGAGGCGTTACCTAAACCTTATGTTGAATACCCACTGTATCTGAAATGCGTTATTGAGCTGATTTCCCTGGATTAACTCGATAGAAATTAATTCACCTAGAATCGGCTGCTAGAAGAAATACCGATTTGGACTTGTATCCCAAACCCCAATGTATTCTTTCATTCTCCACGTTTTGTGCAGCAACGTATTTTGGGTATCGGAGCAGATTGCTTGCAGGACTTGGTATATTGACACTCAATATAGGAACACTGACATTTAAGCAAATGCATAATCTTCAATAAATTGCATCATAAAATAGGAATACTTCCACAATGGGTAATGTCGTACTTTGCCCGTATTTTTCAAACTTGAATGAAATTTCGTTTAGTAAAGCCCGGTTCACGATGGTGTGCTTGTGCTTTGTGCTTTGTGCTTTTGTGCTTTTGTGCTTTGTGCTTTGTGCTTTCTGGGTTCATGATGGTTTGAAAAGCACGGTGCTTTGTGCTTTGTGCTTTCCCGGTTCACGATGGTCTTCTGTGCTTTGTGCTTTGTGCTTTGTGCTTTTGTGCTTTTGGTGTGCTTTGGGAATGTTTGGCAATGTCAAACATTTTGAGTTGTGCTTTCAGTGCTTTCCAATCAAAACAGACCTTGTTCTATGCTGATTGGTCGAAAACTGAAACTGGAAGTCACATGATCACTACAGTATTCCCGGTGTTGAACTAAAGCTCATTTGGACACGACAAAAATGAAAAATTGAATTATTGAGAGCATGAATAGTTAAGAATTATCATGAGTTAGCTTTAGCTATCATAAACAAATAAAGATTTCATGCAAAAATTTAACTAATTAGTTAATTTTATTATAATTATTTTTAATCATTATTTATGATCGTTATTATTATTAAATTAGATTAAATTATATTATTCGAAATGTCAATAAATCCATCCTGTTAACGTTTTTTAAAACACTAAAATTCTGAATTCCGTCCAAACTGGCTTCCGTGACCTGTGCTTTTGATATTGTGCTTTCTCATCATGAATCATTTGTTTTCTGTCTCCTGAGCACAAAGCACAAAGCACTGTCTCCTGAGCACAAAGCACAAAGTACAAAGCACAGGAGACAAAAGCACAAAGCACTGGAGACAAAGCACAAAGCACAAAGCACTGCATCGTGAACCGGGCTTAATAATATCAGGCATGTCATCAGTACAGTTTGGTGTAACTTACGAACGTAAAGGATGCCTTTGCCTGGTGCTTAATAAAATGGAACTTAACATGTAAACTATAATTCTAATAACAAGTTCAGTAGGACAGTTAATTTAAAACCATAACTGAAGCTCTCCATCAGTTTCTGCATACTGTTTAACCTTCGAAAGCCCTGGAATCGCAATTTCAGTGGCGCAAGACATTCTGACAGTGGATTGAACTAGTTTGACAAGGATGCTAAAAACGGCTGATTTTCAGCAACCCTTCTCTAGTTCAATCAAACTTCATGCTTGTTGTACCACTAATGTAGCCTCGTCAAGGGCTTCCGTACAGTCGAAGCTTGACGGGTGATAAACATCGTTCGCTCATGCAAAAGGTTACCTATTATTTCTAAAAATTCTGGCGGTTATATATTACAACCCCGCTAGTTACGGCCTATGTTGCCCACTCGGCAGATACGTTAACTGACCTGACTGAGGTCCACAGTATGTCTGATTAAACGACACGAGAAGAGGACTGAAGCCTATGTGAGCGATTAAAATGTCACTTTGCATGCAGCAGTCGTAGCTGTCAAAAACTTTGCCATACTCATTTTGGCAGCTGATGATAAGTTCATTGCACTGAAACGAAATCTTGGCCATCATATCAGATAAGCTTTGGCTTGTTTTCTCTAAATGCTGATCCAATAATTTAGCAGCATCCAATACCATAACATAATACTGCTCTATAAACTTCGACAAATTCAGATATTGAAAATTGTAAGGCGCATTAAAGACGGCTGCAATTGTAACATCAACAATTGATAAGTTTGCTGGAGACAGTCCTTTCACTAATGTCAGGTAGTCGCTTAATTTTGCAACATTGTATCTGCAAAATAACAACATAATTGACGATTATGTAACAAAACAATCAAATCAAGCAAATTCAAGTATTTAATCATAGACTGTGTACAGTACAGTGCAATGTAATAGTCTGTGAAAAGATTAAACACAGTTGTAGTGCATCAGAATGCCCGATAACAGAAGGTAATAATGAACAAACTGTTGGCCCACACCTATCCCTCTTGCTGACAAATTCTTAGGTTCCTAGTCACTTTCAACCTTACATGTCCTGGCAGACTTACTGCCTTATCGGCACTAGATCCATTCGTTTTGTTGCGTGGCTCGGATTTCGGAAGCCAGAATCAGTCAAGTATTCACTCTTTCACAAAACACACGCAACCATGACTATCCTACTGGAGTGGAAAGATCAACATGTTGTGTTCATAATAATTAGAGAGGGGCAGCTGGTCATGTACAATGCTAGCCATTTTACCTTGAATAAGGATTGAAGAATAGCTGAGGAAGGCGTTGATTTGGATGTTTAAGATGGTTGGAAACAACGATAATGTCTTCGTTTAAATATGTAATGAATACTCCAGTTGACGAATAAATTCCCAAGAAGCAGCATACGCTGAAGAATACCAACCACATTATACGGATCCGTTTCTCACTTTGAACAATTTCCCCAAATCCGTGAATATGACTGCTTTGCCGTACTGCCAACATTTTTGTTGTTTTGTTTGTTTGCTGGTCTACTGGTTCCTAAAACATCGTTCCATACAACAACATTTAAAGTCTAGTTGGCTTAATGTGCCAAACAATCTAGTTTAAAGTTTATCTAGTTTTAACTTCACACTAGTTTATCTAGTTTTATCTAGTTTTGTTAAACGCTTTCTTGGAAAAGACACTGAAACATTGCAAGATGCAGCTTTCAAATTATTTATCTTTTCTACTCCTTTAAGTATCAGCAATAAAGACCACACATCAAGACCAATCCTTGTACGTCGACTATTCTTTTGCACTACATTTTGACATTTTTGTCCTGTGGTTATGGTGGAGATATTGTGGCTGCGTTGGATTGCCAATAATAACGTATTAGTGATTTGTTGATTGTTCTAGCAGTTTCATAGAGTAGAACCTCCCGTTGTTAGGGATTACAGGTTTTAGCGTTTTATGTTATTTGTAGCAGTTCAAGGCAAGGGACTTCCGAGGCAAATATGTTAAAACTTAAAGCATTTTAAGATATGTATGTTCAAGGTATGGTAGGCTAAGCGCAATAGGCGTCGTTCTGTACATCAAGGCAAATGTTTCTGATGCATGTAGCAAAACATTGAATGTTTTATGTCTCATTGAAATATATGTTCAATTAACGGTAAAATTACAAAGCGAACAAGCCATCTTTTGCATAATGAATATTGCATGTTGCTGTTTCTTTTACGGACGTTCAGAGAAACTGGAGGCTGCTAAAACGTTCTCAGAAAAATGGAATGAAAAATAGCAAATAGGAACCCAGTGTGAAGATGCGCGCAGTTATCTTAGAAGTTGTGTTGAGTTAGCACGCACATTCAAATTGTAGATTTAGTTGAAGTTATTTAGAAATAGCGATCGCTCAGTGTTTTGCAAGTTCTGTCTAATTTCATCGGTTCTTTCACCAAAATTAGTTTACGTTGGGGGATTAGTTGGAATTGGGTTGGGTTGTAAACCGGTCGCGGCGTTTACTCAGTTTTGCCCAGCCTTTGGGATTCGACTACAGCTAGGAGATCAAGATCTGCAACGTTCATATTAGCTGGTGCTGGTTCTGATTATTTCGTAAAGTGTTTTCTGGAAATTATGTTGTGAGTCTTGTCCGGCTCCGTTGTGATTTAGACAGTAAATTTTGTGTTGTTGAAATATCTTTTAGTCGATCAGGATCTCGTTGTATTGACATCGCTCACCACGTAGTCAACTGTGATCTTAATCACGAATAGTTTAATCAAGTCAACTCGTTTTATTCAGTAATTTCATACAGTTTTACTAACATCAGTAGAGTCTAACTTCACACTAGGAACAAAAAGAGGTGCCCACCCTCATTTTTGCTACTCACAACGTGCTTCTTCCCCAAAAAAAAGAAACAGGTTATGAAAGAAAATTGCTTAGAATATGTTGCGCTGGAATAAGGCATTGACAAATGACTCTCAAATATGAATGCTTGCTGCTTCTATATAATGCTGCTGCTTCTATATAATATCAATGCTTGCTTCAAAAATCAGAATTTGGCTCGAACGATGTCTGTCTCGTACCCATCGCTATTTCCTGAACAGCTTAAGCTCAAAATTTTAATATGCTACTCATAGTTATTCTGTTTATATAATATGTAGTGCGAAACGCGTACATACTGGTAAGCCAAAAACATGTGTTTTGTATATATCAGCTCTCAGCAGCATATCTCAGCAGTCAGTCAGATAAAACTTATTTTGTTTAAACAGCTGTCAGAATTGTCATCCGCATGCTACTGTCATCCGCATGATTGTCATTGTCATCATGACGCTTGTCACCGTCTTAGTTATTATGTACCTTGATAGTGATTAATCTATCAGATGTGTTTTGATGTATACTAGTGTCAGAAAACACATCATAAAACCTACAATACCAAGACTTATCCAAGTTAACGTAAAGCACAAAATAAGCTGTAAGTAAATGTAAACCCCATATAAGTTTCTAACAAATATACTGACTTAAACTCATTTAGAAAGCAATCGTTTTCCCTACCGAGATTGACTCAAACCTAATAAGCTTGCAGCTAAGTTGTGCTAATTAGCCGTACCCAAATATACTTTATCTATTTGGCAGCTACCAATCCCCAATTGTATTAAGTCAAAACATTGAATAGTAATCGAAATTGGTATGACGAAAATTATTATTTTGTTCAACGTCGAAGCGGCCTCATCCGTCTCCATAGCAGTCCTGGCGTCACCCGCCTGATGACTTGGTCAGAGTGACGGACTTTCCGTCGGGGTTTGGAATTAGAGCTAGGAGCCCTGGATTTGGTCTAAATTGCACTTTTATTATCCATTTTTCTTGCTACGACAGCAACAGCATCAGGAACAAAGCCACACTTTGCTTGACTTAATGACGCTATTTCTGTTTTCCACTATTTGCTTTGGACGATGTCAGTAGGACTAAAGATGAGAGCCAACTATAAGGGGGATGGTAGAAGTTTAAAGTTCAATGCTGGAAAAGCTAGTTCGCCTTTTGCCACTTAATAATACTGGTTTGATGCAAACAATGAAAGAATTCCAACATGTCGCGTCCTGTAGAGCCATTTCAAGTTGATGTTGTCGGGTAAAAACTCTAAAACACTAAACATACCATGCATAGAAAGTATGTTTCGTCCTGACCGCTGTGTACAAGGTACAGTAAATAAATATTGCAAAAATACTCTCCAAATTTAGTGCTTTGTTATACGATGTAAAAGACTCCATAAATGAGTGCCAATGTTTTGTGCGACATGCGAAGAACGCGAAAAAATTGGACATTATAGGTACGTACTGCATACGGATGGACGATAAAATTTTATGAACTGTGGTTAGCCAAATGAATCCTGATTTCCACCACCTAATGCATCTAGCACTGTCTCAACTTGCGCGAAGAATACATGATTTCGTTAATCTTTGCGTTCCTAAAGTTAGATTACACTCAAGATACAAAATTTGTGCGTGTCAGTTCAATTACTTTGACACTTTGCGTATACAACTACAACTTTACAAGCCACTCGGTTTTACTAAGATGTGTATGAAGTTAGGTTGCTAGGCCTCGCTTCACAGTTCACAAATGCTAGACTGTTTTCTCAAACAATGAATGCCGGTTGCTCCAAAAATTCTAATCTTTCGGAGTCGACAAGTCTAAGCAACCCTTAGGCAACTTTTCGAAAAAATGGAAACAGACATGTTTTGATCTTGTTTAAGTTGTAGCTTTTCAGAACTCACAAGTTTTCAGAACTCACAACTTTTTAGAACTCACAACTTCATTACTACAGCCATTATTGAGGATAGATTCAAAGACAAATGTAATCCCAACGTGTTTGCTATTATAACCAAAATCTTTATGATTCTAGCCACTTGGCCAGTCAATGCGGCAGCGGTTGAGAGGAGCTGAGGCCGCACCAATTGATCTGGATGAAGTGGTGGATTCTTTGCAGATGTGCCAAGAATGCTGCCTTTTTACGTGGGTTCACGTAGTGAAAGTTACGAATTCCGACAAAGCTTGATGAGACTGTGCCTTCGTAGCTCAGTCGGCAGAGCGTTTGCCTAGTGCGCAAAATGTCGTGGGTTCGAGTCCCACCGGAGGTCCGAATTTTTCGGACCTTCGGTGGTACATGACTTCCTTCTTCTTTCTCATTTTAAAGTGAAATAGGTGTGTTAGTCAACGCGCATTGTGCATGTAAACTCTTTGCACTGTTAAAAGTGGATATATAACATAAAACCGTCTGAATTAGGACTTGAATCATTAAAACACGAAAATTAAATGTATAGAGAATTTGCTGTTTTAACTGAATTCACGCCATCAGCGCGAAAAATTTCAAATTTATACCTGACAAGCCCAAATTTTTCGGGGGGCAAACTAGTTTCGGGGGAATTCCCCCTGCCCACTCCCCCCTCCTGCCTACGCCCCTGATTTTGGGGTTATATGCGTCTGTCAAAAGATTCTGATCCCGACTATCGACCCACAATCACGCTTTCCATGGGGCTAAAAGCGCGTCATTAAAAATTGATAAAAATTGAACGACAACCTTTCTGTCTCGCAACGAGAATTCACAGGAAAATATTTTAATCAATTCAAATAGAATGACTCCCTGTTCGAACACAAAGATTCCCAGGAAAAGAAATTGATAAAATTAAATTGACTCGACTCATGCCCCTCGGGGAAGAATCACAGGAAGAAAAAAATCGGTTAAATCTTAAAATCGGTTAAACAAATACTTTCCAGAAGAAACGAAAATATTCCGCTCACTCTGATGTCAACAGTCTGTAACAACCCTAGTTCCGCGGAATTTTAGAAATAAAGTTAGTTGTTAATTTAATGTTCAGATTCTGTAGGCATTAGATTTATGCTGGAAATGTGGCAGCTTCATTTGTCGGTACTAGCGGGCATAAAACGATAAAGCAAATCCTGGACGCACCAAAAAAGCTGTGAATTAAAGTTAAATTCATTTTAATATAAAGATAAAATAGAAAAAATTAACTAATACTGTACTCGCCACGTAAGATGAACTAAAAGGAGAACGCGTTGGGCTAGCACCTGTGTCGTTTATCGATGCTAAAGGTACCATTTCTACGTGAAATTTCTCCTGTTGCGATGAAAGACGACAAGCATTAACTTTCTTTGGCATAAATTACTGTGAATTTTTGGAGTCAGTGCGGCATTATGAAACAATCCGCAGCAAATGGCCCGATTCCATATATATTTACCTAATTCCATGGAATGACATGTTTTCGCGAATCATTCACCGGAAAAAAGTGACTGAATCTAAGCTGCACAATTTATGTCGCTCAGTAAGGATTCACAGGAAAAAAATTGATAACTTTTAATCCACCAAATTCATTACCCTCAAAATGCAGTCACAGGAAAAAATCTATCAATTTAAATCAACTAGTTTCCTGTCGCTCCATGAAGAGTCACAGGAAAAAAATTGGCAAAAACTGACATTTTCAACTCCTGTTAAAGTGTGTCCATAGTCGGCATCAGAATCTTTTGACAGACGCAATACAGAGGTCCATACATCATTTTGAAGCTCAGAATGAGCTGAATCGCTTTATGAAACCAAATCACGGAAAAATCAGTTCTGTTAGCCAGTTACCCCACATGCGCATAGATACATTTTCATATTTAAAGGGAGGGCTACTTGGGTCAAAAATTCTACCTTCACGAATTTTGCATAAATTGCGCCCATTGATGCTTAATAGTGCCGTACGCAATCCATTTAAATTTGAGATGATTTCGTCCAGAGGCCAGTTTCATAAAAAAGTTATCGAGTGTTCGAGTCAAGATCTCTGGTCGATTTCAACCAGAGAAATTTTACCCAACTTGAGACCTACTCGAGAAAATTTTGAAACTATAAATGTAAAACATGGTGAGAGCTAGGACTTAAACCACGGACTCAGCACCACTTTACTTAGGACTGGGCACAACGAACGCGGACTTTGGACTGCGGGTGGAGGGAGATCCTTAATCCAAGCGGCTCACAAACCCGCCGACTTGCCTCGCCAAGGGGGAATAGTCAATTTTAGGGGACGCCAACGGGGCGCCAGATAGAAGCTGGGGGGACAGCACATACAATTAGGGCTGTTATAACAAATTTCGGGGCTACTCCCAGAAATCTACCTAGCCAATTTGAAGATCAAAATTAAATTAAAGTAATTAATAAAATTTAGGTAAGCAAAATACGTGACAACCGAGCACTTTAATGGTAGGCACCAAGCAATTTATAATAGGAAATACCCACCTGGGCTACCCAGAGTGGGGGGATAAAATATAAAAGGCGGGCTACCCGCGTATAACAGGACAATAAAAATTACAAAGGTTAATAATTCAGCAAGAGGGGGTACCAGCAAATATTCCAGCGGAGAAAGTGAAGTAATAAAGTCGGGGAGGTAGCTACCAAAGATACACCAAGGGGAAGGGGACAGCCCCGCAAAATGGGAAGGGAGGAAAATGGGGAAGGTTAGAAGTTAGACGAAAACAAAAAAGGTACTCAAAGATTAAAAGGAGATTGGGAGGGGTGAGTTCAAAATAGTTTTTTGAATAAAGGGAAAGCAAACTAAAAAGAACTTACAGCTGGAATGGAAAACTCGAAAGGGAGGGCCCCCGAAATAACCGACTCACGCAACCAAGGAGAACTCCCAACTGACTAACGAGTGGCGTGACTGTCTAAAGAGAAGATTGTCATGCGTTGGTAACGGGAGCGTCTATCTTCTGTAAGCCAACACGAAATACAAAATAACTGCAAAGTTAAGTTTATGCTCGGAAAATACGAAAATTAAGGATTTTGATGGTTTTCGAAGTATCAGCATAAAGTTAGCACTGCAATTATTTTAGGAAGGGTGTTACACGCAAAATAGTACAAAATTATCGGGCTTCCCAACATTTAGAACAACATAATATTTACGGGGAATTTGGGGGATTTTTGGGGAATTTTGGGGGAAAACTACGAACGTTAGAAATAGGAAGGGACTTGGAAAGGGGGGTGATAGCGGGCAGCTATTAGTTACCCACATTACATAAATATAAAAATTGTTTCTTCATGCTTCAATTATTTGCATAGATAAAACAAATCGCCATAAAATTGTCCGCAGATACATTTACATAAAATTTTAAACGTAGACGAGGTTGCTGTCATTGATATTTGACAAGTTCCACTGGCCATACCTGAAACTAAGTCTGACCAAAAAATGTAGAAACGAAATTGTTTTCTTTATATCTCAAAAACGCTTCAAGATAGCTACCATAAAGTATATATTTTCTGAACCGGACTGATGAGATCTTTCTTTTCGTGAAAAATTTTTTTGAAATTTGCCGTGCGATTTCAAAGGGCGCCGCTTTTATATGTCCAGAAAGATTGGTAAATGGCAATGCCGCAATTTTTTCAGGAAAATTTTCCCCTTGTCTAAAAGTCCTATATACCAAGTTTCAACTTTTTTGGTTGAAAATTGCGTGAGTTATTCCATTTTTCGATTTTCAAAATCCTTTGATCTTTGCCGCTTTTTAGACTTTGACTGGCTATTACTCGTGACTCGCTCAGTGGAAAAAATTTTCGATTAGATTTTCAGGACCGCCTAGGCATCACCTTTGATCTGATATATGTGGCATTTCAAAACTTGAAAGTCGAGTTTTTTCAAAAAATACCACTTTATGACCCAAAATTTCGGTACAGCGATTCTAGCAAAAGTGAATAAAAATAGCATAATCATAAAGTTCAATCTGCGGTGAGTCCAACGACCTAACGTTTTTGTGGCTACGACTTATATTGCGCCAGCAATGAATTTTTAAACAATTTCCCCTATTTCAGGTGGTTTATGCTAGTTGACACTGGCTCATGCAAATAAAGGCGGCAACATCAAAGACGGCGAAAACCACAGGAAATAAGGGAAATTGTTTGAAAAATCATTGCTGGCGCAATATAAGTCGTAGCCACAAAAAGTTTATATCGTTGGACTCACCTCGGATTGAACTTTATGATTATGCTATTTTTATTCACGCTAGAATCGCTTATACCGAAATTTTGGGTCAAAAAGTGGTATTTTTTGAAAAAACTCGACTTTCAAATTTTGAAATGCCACAAATCAGGTCAAAGGTGATGCCTAGGCGGTCCTGAAAATCTAATCGAAAATTTTTCCCATTGAGCGAGTGCCAGTCAAAGTCTAAAAAACGGCAAAGATCAAAGGGTTTTGAAAAACGAAAAAATGGAATAACTCACGCAATTTTCAACCAAAAAAGTTGAAATTTGGTGTATTGGACTTTCAGGCAAGGGGAAAACTTTCCTGAAAAAATTGCGGCATTGCCATGTATCAATCTTTCTGGACATATAAAAGCGGCGCCCTTTGAAATCGCACGGCAAATTTCAAAAACATTTTTTCACGAAAAGAAAGATCTCATCAGTCCGGTTCAGAAAATATATACTTTATGTAGCTATCTTGAAGCGTTTTTGAGATTAAAGAAAACAATTTCGCTTTCTACATTTTTTGGTCAGACTTTAGTGTCATTTTCTTTTTTTCGTCGTCGTTAATATCATTGACAACGAAATAGGCTGACATTCGTTCAACATAACTTGCTTGCCCAGCACTCAGTGTCGGGGTCGAAGACATCCAATTTCCCTTTGATTGGCATAATTCCTGTTCCAGTGCGCCAGATGTACAATCTCACAACGCAACTGAATGGCTTCTTATAACCAAACTGCTCAACATTAGCAGAGGATCAAAAAGCAACAGTTTTTAACTATTTATATATGTCTGTAAACTCCATAGCTTCAGACATTGCATCTTCTAGACTTTCAATCAATCCCGAAATAATAGCTAACTGATACCATTTATATCTGATAACTGTTGTCGATTTTTATTGAATGACAACACTGATCATCAAAAAATGGATAACAGCTAGGAAATTGTTTTACACTGTACTGCACAAAAAAGTGTATTTGACTGATACAAAAACGTCCATTACAGTTGACATATGTACGTAAATTTTATACCTGCTGGTAACCACGGTTTTTTAGTTTGCAGGTGATCTTCTTTCAGATTACTTCGATTTTTGTAAAATCGCTTAGCGAGTTGAATATTCCTTATTCTCACAAACAAGAGCATATAGCAGTTTTCGCCCCCTGTGACAATCTTAGTGCTTTACCTTCAATCTTAATAAGGTAAGGCCGAACTTCTTTTCTTCAGTAACTATAAGTCTAAATTTTTACCTCTTTATTTCACCTCCCTAACTGGTCTGTCTAGCTAATCAGTGCCAACTTCAGAGTCCAAAGCTACTTGAATTTACGCGTCATCCGAAATAACAAATGACAAGAAGATCTGCCGGTGCACCAATCGGTATGAACACATATAGTCTTAGAGCTTTTACTTTGTATATTCGCATCATTTGACAGAATGGCTGTCAGACTATGAAGAAGGCTCCATTCACTTTACAGACAGTACAATACAAGACACATGCAATTTTAGTATCCTCAGACTCTGTTGTGCAGATGCTGCAATGGTTAATTTGATTTATAAGGTCAAGTTCATGGAAAATGCAAATAGCTGTGTTTTCACACTGGATACTAGTGAAATTGTGACAAGCATACATTCATTTTCACTCTCCACGATTGATTTTCCGGAATGACTGCACAAAGTATGAAACCGCAAACAGAATCAATTGAACCAAGCTTGTCATTGAATAGCCGATCTGAAACTAATTTCACAATGGAAGCACTGACAAAAAGTCGACTGCCGCTTAATCGGAGGAGTATGACACTGTACTTTTCCTGGTGAAGTAAACCTGCAATATGTTCCAAAAGGTTGCTGTAGAAATCTGGCTGAAGGATTTTGTCAGGCTTTAAACAAGTAATGGTGATGCATTGCACAACAGGCGCTTCCAATAAGTTGAATGTCGCATTGAATCAATTGAATTTTTCTGTGAATTTATGTCTGTGGTGTCGAGGAGCCCATGTGTTTTTGCGAGAATTTATAAGTTCTTTATGCATCTGTAATTTTTCTGTGAATTTATGTCTGTGGTGTCGAGGAGCCCATGTGTTTTTGCGAGAATTTATAAGTTCTTTATGCATCTCTAACCGTTTCTATCAAATAACTGCACACCCTATTTAAGCTATAATAAAAACAAAATGCCTAATAGATTGTGTCTGCAGATGGCTTTCAGGTTACTTCTACCGCTCAAACCATGATAGTTGATTGATTTTTTGCTCAGAACGATTAAATGTTTCATTGTTTTTTCATTATTTCCTTATGATTAATGTTTGTATCCTTCATGGATTCGCCTGCTAGCCAGCGTTTACCTCATTTTCTTGATGTAGCTATAGTAAGTAGAATTATGACCGCAGGGCAGAACAACCAAATTTAAGGATTCTAGATTAAGCACCAAATTGAATTAAGTTGAGTTATTTCGTAATTCGTTATTCGTATTTCGTAAAAAATTGCCGAGCAGAACTGGAATAGTCAAGACTAGAAGCTATAAAGCGGAGATTCCAGATTCATTAAGGGACTGGTTCAAAATTAGTTAAATGCGTATATACGTTTCCACAATACGCCTTTAAAATGTGTTTTCTTACTTTCAAAGCGTTTCAATTTAGCTAGCCTTGCTGACGCCTTACTTTGCAGTAACTTTTGTGAGCGCCTGCCGACAAGTAAGCTGCTGAAAGGATTTTAATTACAAAAACTGCCAAAGCTTCAGCATGAATGGATGTCTGTAAAAACTAAGCGTATCTTAAAGCGTATATACGGAGGCTACTAAAACGTATCGAACATTGCGTATATACGCTTTCATTTGTGAACCAGTCCCTAAACTTTTACGTCAGCTTTTTCGTTGCATAAGTATTGGCTCTGAACTCGTTATATAAATATTGTTGTTTTTAGCTTGAGTTCTGACAAAAACACCTTTTTCACATATTTTGAGACCACATACCCAGAGGCAGCTTACTTCGGAAAACGTGAGTCCTTACTCTTACCTTGTCATTAATTTATAAAGTTACTCTCCCAGTAAATAAGCTTGTTAAAGCTTTCATTCGCCGCTCTACAATTCACTTCCGAACGAAAGGGCCCGCCTTTCTTCAATTGCTATTTGGAATTGGAATACAAAATTTCAAAAATTCACTACGTCTTGTATTTTGTAATAAACACAAAATATACTTCGCAAAATTTGGAAAAAGCAAAAGCATGAAAACAAAAATAATGAACTTCAGAATAAGGGACGTCGATATTTTACCTTACAACAAAATAAAACAAGTTGTTGATTTGCTCAAGCATTCGGATCTGTACGTTCTTCGTGGCGTCGTGTCATTACTAGAATTAGATAATTGGGTTTTCTTGCCAGGGGAGCTGTTAAATTTTGGGTCGCGACGTTTCGCCCATCTTTGCTTATGGAAGTCTTCAGGCTGATAGCCCTTAAGAGGGCTGTAGGGATAAGAGGGTAGTAGAGTAGTAGTGGGTAGTAGAGTGGTAATGTTACACAGGTGTGGCGCGTACGGTCCCATATCAAATCCCCGACCGCTTCTAGTAGATCAAGCAGAGTATTATAACAGCATAGAAGCAATATATGCTATTAAACCGGAGAATATATTCCGGTCCCGCGGAATAAAATTAGTTCCGTGCAACCTTGTATTGCAACCTTGTCAAAAGCGTCTGTTTGTAAAATCTCAGAGCAACAAGTTGAAAAGTCCATCCGAGATTTCTGCCCTAATGTTTTGCGCATGTTAAAGAAAGTTTAGTAAAGCTCATGCACTCTTAATAGAATCATATGTAGGTAATAATATTATGGTGATTGATGAGCGAAATTTAAAGTCACATGGCTTTTATTAGAACAGCTAGGCTGAGCTTGGATTAGTTAGTCTTAATTGTATCCAGAGTCTCCGTTGCTTCCCTGCAAAAACACGCTCACCACGCCACTTCAATCTTGCAACATTCTCAAGGTGGGGCTTAGCAAAACAATTAAATTACTTGACTATTATAATTACTTTATAATTAATTAAGTAATTTAATTAATTACTATTATAATATCTCCGGAAAAAGGACGTTGGCTCGTGCTGCTTCAGATGTTGGTTTTAAAGCAAAGTTTCTCCAAAATATATTTTATTACTGTCCTGGCTAGCCTACGTCGGTCAACATACCCATACTCCTAGCGTGCCACCAAATGCTGCCACAACCGCTGGTAGGTCGTACTTCAGAACTTCCTTGTGAACTGTAACTGTATCAGAGGCAAAGCGCCAGTGCACGGCTGCAATTCCAGATGCATTTGTAATGTTTGTGGTATATTTCATAAATTTGGATTCAATCCTGAAAGTCATAAACCAATGAATTTATACTAGTATAGGACAGAGCATAATAATAATAATAATAATAATAATAATAATAATAAAAATAATAATAATAACAATAACAATAATAATAATAATAATAATAATAATAATAATAATAATAATAATAATAATAATAATAATAATAATAATAATAATAATAATAATTGGTTCACCATCAATGCCGATGATTCAATCTGGCGGAATACGGCTATGCTATACCTAGAAATACCGGAACTTTCAGCTTTTGCAAAGCTGCCTATCCTTTTTGGGTAGAGCCTCCTTAGATCAAATTGCTGCCAATGTGGGTTGTACAGTATAACATTACGAAATGAAATTAAATAATAATAAAGTAGCATAGTATGCCAGTCCTCGCACTTTCAATTTGATGACAACAGTTCAGCAAATACTTTAGCATCAGGAAAATTTTTTCCTGCTAGGAAACATTTTAGTTGAGTTCACTCTATCAAGAATTTTTTAGGCACACAGTACACACCGCTTGTTTCAGAATTTTTAAGCAAGTGTCTGCCGTCGCCTCAGAAACCAGCGTTTGTCAGTATATGTTAAGTTTAATACCCTTCGGCTGGGCACGGAAGAAGTTCTACCGTCGTAGATGACAAGGAGGTGGGGAAGAACTTCAAGGACAAGCAAACATATGTTAAATCATAGGCTTCACCAGAATCTCAAAAAACACAAAAGAGTAATATTTCTTTAATTTGAAAGTTTGCGAAATTTTAGTCCAAAATTTTCGCCGTGGTTAGTTTTATGCATTAATCAGTGCTTAGTAGCCCAGCTTAGCCCACACTCTCCAGATACTTTAGTATCTAAAGCTTTTACTAGACTGAACTGGCGAAATCGCGGAACATTTTAGCAGCTGCATACCTGCAGCAAGTTTTTAATTAAGAAATCTTGTACTTCTCGTTGAAACCAAAAAAGTAAAAAGGTAGTTTCGAAAAAGCAAAAGCTCTAAAGTTGCTCAACCTACCCAGCTTAGGTGTCTATTTCCAAAGTAATTTTAGCTTGAAGTGATTGGCGTGTGATCTCCGCCAATTTGACATAGTTGCATAGGTTGCCAAAAATTCTCAGGCCTGATTTCCCATTAATGTTTATGCTTTTGCTTACTTCTCAAAACGTTTAATCAGAAAACATGGACTAAACCTGGAATAGGACAAGGTTTTCTGGTAAAACAGCTCGTGGCAAGGTAAGATACATTTCTTATGGCAGCTGTTGGCGACTCCTTTTTTAGTATGTGAGGGTATATCCAGAAGTAGGAACGGTATGCTGATGCAGAGAATATTATTAGTGAAATTGCAGGTAGGAAGAATGCTGTATGTTGCGTTTAGAGAAACAACACTTTGACAATCGACAGATCTGCATTGGCTGTAGGTGTTTGCTGCTGTGTCCAGTAGGGTTTGCAATCGACAGTCAAAAAAGCATTTCTGCTGTGCTTTGTTCGCTTTATCACATGGCCTTTTCCTGGTCTGAACGCGAGTCTTTTGTATGGCAATCAATGAAACTGAAGCCAATGTGCCTTCCATTACGGATAAATATTCTCCAATGAACGATATGCTAGGATCGACGAATGCTGCCCATACACCGTTATTATTTGCCATTATAGCTTCTAACCTTTTGGTTTCCTTAGGAATTTTGATAAATATTGTCGCTCCTAAACACACAAAGAGTTAATGTTTAGTGTGCCGACAGTTTTCAATTGAGTTCATTCATTCGTTCATGTGAATACGCAAATGAGCTTTACTGCAACAAAACGGAAGCAAGTATGGAAATTACTGATTTTGAGCAATGAAAGCAGCGAGGCTACAAATCTTAAAAGTCAATGTTGGAAAAGTTAGCTGGTCTTTTGCCACATAAATGTATTACATTTAATGCAAAATAGTTTAACGTCTGAATAGATTGCGGAGCTTTTACAATTTGGTGTTGCCTGTCCAAACCTCAACATGACACAATAATGAAAACTTCGCTGTGCCCTGAGACCTATGTGCAAGTACGAGTGGAGGTTAACTAAGATCTTGTGCTTTGCGGTTAAACAAATGAGCCGAAACTTTCTCCAGATAATGCGCATACACACTTTCTGAAGTTGTGTGACAACTAAGTGTATTAGTTAATCTGCGTCTGTATTGTTATATTACATTACATGTCACGTGTTATATTACATTGTCGGTGTCATCGCTCTTATTTGGTAACATCTGGAAGATGTTAATCAATTATTCCAAAGTTCTTTGGTAGACACGTCTGAAAATTTATACATACAAGCGAGTGAGTGTACGAAAATGTACAGGACGTTAGTTCACTAAGCCTCACTATAGTTTTTTATTATTTATTATTTATTATTATGCCAGTGCAATACACATAGATATAGAAGAGTTAACAGCTTAACTGAACAGCTTATGGAAATGCTAGTTTGCTTTTTCGAAGCATAGGTGACGATCGCTCAATAAGCTAATCTTGTCAAAAGCATTAGAATGTAGAAACCCTTAGAGGAATAGAGTCTAAAAGGGTCACCTAAATTTGCATCGTCAGCTTGCGAAACTGCTGATATGGTGCAGGGAGAGCAAAATTCAGCTGATTTGGATTTTATATGGCAAATCTACACCGACGAAATCCACCTATAAAGGTGTACTCAAACTGTTTTAATACGCGTAGTACATAGTCCAGTGTTATCAATTCGCGCTAATTTTTGGATTAAAAGAGTCATTTCCGAATCTCAAAACCTATATTAAATTTTGTACAATAACCCTTCAAAAATGGATTGTGAGCGAATGAACTACTATCACTAAAGAATTAACTATAAAAGAGATTGTGTCCAACAGTCACAAGTATATGACATGTTTTGATATACAAAATGACTAGCAAGTGTCCAACAACAATTAAGTCATCTTTCAAGAATAAAATTTAGAACTTTAAAATTTAAATCTAAACTTAAACGTAAATTTTAACCTAAGCTAAGTCTCTGCTGCTGCGAAGCTATCAACCACAAGTCTGTGTGTAGTTTAAGTAGATAGACTAACTACTGGCTAGACCTTTATGAAAAACAGTTTCTGCCACTTTCTTCTTACACGTCCTATCAGTAACTTTTACTCAGTCAAACTCATAGTGAATTTAGTATTGCTTTATAGCAATTCAGAAACTCCATGTTTGATAGTTATTTCAATGGTTGAAACAAATTTGAATCTCTTTGAAATTTCATATAGAAACGTGGTTTTTAACAACATTCAAGTTTGTTCATTCAACTAAGACCAGTCCCATCTAAATCTGATCAAGTAATTAAAAAATCTTATCAACCATCAGTATGTTGGTTACGATTAAGTTGCTTGATTAAGTTAACATGTTAATAAGTTAAATATGTCTCCCTTCGTTGTCACAGTGCTCCTTTCGTGGTTGGGTAATGTTTAAACGTACTAGTTGTTTAAGGTGGTGGTATCCTTTTGTGCAGTGCTTTTGTGGTGATTCTTTGAAACGCTATAACTTTCGCAATTTTGGGAGTTGCAAAGAGCTTTATACATCGTTTTAAAGCTTATTATCTGTACACTCACATGAGCTTACAGAACTGGCAAAATTAGCAAAAACATAGCAGACATTTTCTGACAAGCTGACATCAAACAGGGTGAATATAGACCAAAAGTTTTTGAACATCGATTTCTCAAAACTGAAGAATCGGCCAAAAGTTCTTTTTGTGCCACGATATGAAGGACATATGGGCCGAGGGACGTTTTTTGGATTTGGCTCAGCAGGTCTTAATAGTAGAGAAAATTGGTCAAATGCACAGTAACACGAAATTTCGCAATTTCGCATTGAGTTTTCTCGCAACTGGAGTTGTTTTAGCCCAAACCAAGAAAAACGTCCCTCCGCAGAAGTGCGAATTTCGATTCTACCGAAAATCTCCGGAATCCGTCGAGTAGTTTTTGAGAAATCGATGTTCGAAACAAAATAATTGCAGTTTTGCCAAAATGGTTTTTCGGCCTAATCTCTAGCTGAAAGCAATAAAGTCCGGCTAATAGGCGTTCATAAAATATGCATTTGTAGGATGTATCGATTGAGTGTAACTAAGCCAATTTTGTCCTTAACATGTGGCAGTAATTTTGAAAAAACTGATTTCCTCGAAAATGGCCATTTTTTGACCCTAAAAACAGTTTTTTGCTTATACTGACTTAACCGCCGGAGATAGCTCAAAGGTTGTAAGAGCAAAAATGTTCATTTTCGAGTTCTCTTTCCAGCCATACCAACCAATCCCGTGTCTTGTCTACCTACTGGGAGCTTAAGGCCAAAAACCAAAACTTTCTTATCTTTTGGCCTAAGAATACGGGACTGGTCCTAAAATGTTAAAGAGCACGGAAATAGGTTATTTTGTAAGTTTTAGCCCTTTGCGTAAAGGATTAAAGCCGTAGCAGTGAAAAATACCCGAAAGGAAACCAGCACCTTAAAAGTATGGAAGTACGTTTGTACAACGACGCAAACCATCCGCAAGGGCTTTAGCAAAAGAAACCTACGACCTTGACGTACAATCTATAAAACAGCTAGAAATGGAGTTAACAATAGGCCCAGTGAAAAAAACGAAAGCCGAAAGCTTAGCTTGCTGACCTGACTGAGGACCGCTGTGTGTCTGATTAAACGATCTGAGAAGAGGGCTGAAGCCAATGGGAGAGATCAAAATGTCACTGTGCAGGCAACAATCGTTGGTGTTCAAAACCTTTCCATACTCGTTGAAGCATGTGATAATGAGATCGCTGCATTGAAAGGAAATTTTTGCCATCATATCAGTTAAGCTTTGATTTGTTTTGTCCAGGTGTTGATCCAATATCTTTGCTGTCTGTATCACTGTAAAGGAATACTTGCCGATAAAGTTCGAAACGTTCAGATAGTCAAACGTGTAAGGTGCATAAAAGACGGCTGCAATTGTGGCATCGACAGCTGATAGGTTGTCAGGAGATAGCCCCTCCACAGACGTCAGGTAAGTGCTTAATTTTGTAGCATTGTGCCTGCAATGTAATAAGAACATTATCTATTAACAACAAATTGCTATCATGCACGGTCAATACGTTATATGATTTAGCCTTGTAGTGGGCAGAGTCAATAGTCAATAGTCAGAGTAAAGAAATACATTCAATGAAAAAAATATTTAGGTGTAATGTCGCCTGCCAAGCGACCAACTGATGGTACAACCAAATCAAAGAAATGGAGGACCGGTTTGTTGATCTAGATATCAGGATATTCGATCGGAGTTGCAATGATGACTTATCAAAACCGTTAGAGCAAGACGTGTGAGGGGGGGGAATAAAATGGGGGTGCCCGACTTTGTCCGATTGGCCTACTTTTTGTCGAAGATATACATAGTTCAAATATTTAAAAAAAATTTGATTTTTTTCGAATTCTGGGGTACCATTGCCCAAAAACGGCGATTTTGGCAAATTTTGAAGATTAAAGTTGACATAAAAATTTTGTCAGACTTCAGAATTTCTTGCCATTTGGCCAAAATGAGTATTCCAATAGGGCCTCTGTATTTACCAAATGACAGCCTTATAGCTCGTACCAATAGTAAAATTTTCCTTTCATTATCCAAAATTTTTTAATTTTTTTCCGAAACTTCAACCTTCCTTAGATGCAGATAAGACATAGACGTCTAGTATTTTTCTGCAGATAGGAGCACATGTGCCAAGTCACATTGTCAAATGACAACCTTGAAGCTAGTGTTTTGCAGCCGGCAGAGATTTTTAATTATATATGTTGGTAGTTGTGGAAAAAGAGGGAGGGTCGGGTACATAAACGCGACAACTGCACATGGCTGGAAGGCAGCAAAGACATCAGTTCCCGATATTTTTTGACCACACCCATGCTCTATATCTTCGCCAAAAAGTCGGGGGAAAAGCTTAGTCGTCCCTCCTTAAGCAGCATGATTGATATTTAGGGGACACAACAAGCTAGTAACAGTCAGTCGGTCTTTGACATTTACTGTTCACGTACTACTACACATAAACGAAAGCGAATTTATCTAGCCAGAACGGTACTTATAACAACTCAGCATTGCCGTGGCATTACTTTTAGCAGTTAGATAATCCCACCTTGTTTATACCTTTTACCTTGAATACGTGTTAAAGAATAGCTGCGGAATGCGCTGACTTGGCTGCTTAAGATAGCTAGAAACAATAATGGTGTCTTCGTTTAAATACGTGATGAATACACCAACCGATGAATAAACTCCGAGAAAGCAGCAAACGCAGAATGAGATCAGCCACACTAAGCGGTTGTATTGTTTGCTTGAAACAATTTCTCCAATTCCATGAATGTAGCTGTTTTCAAACAGTTGCAGTGACATCGAAGCTTGAAACAATTAATGTTAGTATTTTTGGTTATTTACTCCCTATTGTCTGAAGTTTGTTCTAGTTAATCTTATGCAGTGAGCGAAGACTCAGCAGAATGTAGCATGCAGATTAACTTACAGTTGTTCTAAAAATCATTCATACAACTAATATGTCTAAAATAGTTTTTCTACAGCAACAGCTATGAATTTGCAATTGTCATGAAGACAAGCGTCATCTACTATGTAGCATCAGCTTGCTACATCCGATACGCGCTATCGGCTGACCCCCACAAATCGTGCTCCTCACTCCGGCCCTATCCATGTACTTAAAAGAAACGGGCGTTCGGGCTCGTGCTTGTATATTCCCTACAAGTTGTGTCATAAGCTTAAACCCCACAAATTAAGCCCCCGCCAAGTTCAACGTTTTACACGTAACTATACTTACATAGATCCTGATCCCCTGTTTGCACTCCATACACTTACATGCGTGGCATAAGAGAGGGCTTGATTTATGGAGAGTCAGCTGATAGCGTGCAGAGGAAGAAAACTGACAATGTATAATGTACGGGACTTGTCACTCTTATGTATTTTGTACTCTTGGATTAACATAGTTAAAATGAATAACGACGATACTTTAAATAATGTGTAGAAGCACCGTCGTTAACTTTACCGATCAACTAGAGGTTTAAGTTTGTCGTTATTGTTGATAGAACTGAAAGCTAATAATTTACTCTGCAGCTGTTTACGATCAAGTTTTTGAAAATTTCTCGCAATGTATGTTAACGTAGGTTAACTGTAACGTATTGAAAATGACAATTAATTGAAAACATAAGTACGCCAGAGCATGTTTGAAGACTCCCAGTAACTGGGTGGAGCTTCTATATAGTTCCAAGTTTCTGTGTAGTTCATACTCTGAAGAGACAGTTCATGAAGGATTTTTAGTGAATGAATTTCATTTTGATTGAACAGCATTCGTGTTACATTTCATGGCACGAATCTGTGAATATCTGCCAAATTTGTCAACACAAGGTAACTGTTCGGTGATGGTTTTCGAAACTGCATGGTTTTCTCAGATGAAGATAGCTACATAAAATTGAGATATTCTGTAGTCTATACAGGAGTTGAAGTTCAACAATTCATTGGCACATACGCCTGTTGATGCTAAATTGAAATATGAAAAATAAGCTCTTGCTTTCGTAAAGTGCCACGATTTCTGTTCTACTTTAAATCCTTCCTGTTCTTAGCAAGTCTGATATATGTAACCATATAAGTTGATTGATTGAACTGACAGATCCCTAATTGCCACTGGAAAATCCTTTCATTGGACGTAACAGAATGTAATTAGTTAATAGTCTTCGGATGGAGAAGCCAAACAGAGGTCCTGTGTATTCACTTGCAGCAGTCAAAACTCTATAAGCGGCTGAATTCAAATAATAACAAGAGCTGATGTTTTCTAGCCAGCATGAGCCAGTTTCATGAGAACTCATTTTGATCAGAAACTCTCGCAGATAACAGAATAGTACCTAGGCAGCGAAGATATCGATGCCTTGTCAAAATTGTAAACAAAACTGAACTGCGTGCACAAGTATAAATTGTCAGCTCAACGTGTTCACTTATGCTTTTGTCAGAACGTCTGCACTCTGCATTATCCAGAAAACAGAAGATGCGTTTTCAAGCGAAAAAATGCAGTAACTCACAGAGGATCCTTGAGCACCTCTAGTCCTATATATGTTCAATTTACAGTGCTCGCAAGGAATTTGTAATATTGCTTCGGACTAAAATCTAAACTGTGTTTGCACTGCTTTTTGTTTAATGCTTACAGTAAATCTACACAAACACAGTTTATCGTGCCGTCATAATACATGTTTTGCATGCCAAAATAGGTACCAAACATCCACCTCGTGTACTTTGACCAGCTTCTACACTATTGGGTGCATGAACACGTGGGGTACTTTGAATATTTTTAATTTCGAATAATGCTCTGTTGAAATTCCACGAAAGTCAAGAAATAGAAAACTTTTTCCGTTTCTGGGGGACTCTGTCCTTCATTTTTGCGTTTCCCTTTTAGAATATGTTTCTGACTACACTAGTGATCTGAACAATAGACAACTCTATATACAATTCACAGAACAACAAGCAATACGTAACTGAACGAAGTAAT
>JASAND010013280.1:0-15422 GCA_030248195.1 Trissonchulus latispiculum
CCCAAATTTCCTATCGTGCACTTGTCTGCTCAGCTTACTGATGAAGCCAATATGATGGCACACTGACCATTCTTTGAATTTTAGCGGCTTTCTTATAACCTGTCTTTTCATGGTGGTTTTTTGATAAAAGTAACGTTGTTATTGGCACTTGGATCGGACCTGATTACAATTTTGATTACATTGGTTGTGTATTCGAAGAGCCCCTAATGCTGCGAACTTGAGTTGACGAACCTATGAGGGCAGTCAATCTTAAAACTGGCTTCAACTTTTTCAAAAAACAGCTTCTGAACCTTCTATGAAATATCATATATAGGTAAAAGTTGGCTGAATGGTTGAACATGTATACAGAATATGACCAAAGTGTGAGTTCTAAGTAAACTCTTTCTACCGATGCCGCTTTCCTAATATACTGAAAACTATGCATGCTCAAAAATCTGCCCAGAGCATATCGCAAGTCGTAACCGCCATAGGTGAATGTCGAAAATGCGTGAAATATTGCGTAAAGACAAGAATATCCAAGATACGGAATAACAATGCTCAAAAGAAGCACCGACATACCTATGCTTCTTTTCATTTGCTCATGATTGTCAGAACCTAATTTAGACTTTACAACTACTGTCTTAATAATACCCACTATAATACAGAAACAAAAAATAAAAAGAAATGTCGAAGTAAGAAAAAATAATACTAGCTGCGCAGTAATTATCTTAGCCCTAGTTGCGGATTGCCCGAAGGCGGTCACACGAAACCTATATTCTTGAAGATTTTCATCAAATATATTAGTATATCTACGCCAAAGAAATACATCCGGCAAAAACAATGCACCTGAAATGGCTACAGAACATATCAGCGATATGCGGTAAAGCAGCTTTGCGTTAACTTTCTTAACCAAAAAGGGAACCCATATTGCCGTTACTCTCATTGCTGAGCAAACAGTTAACAAAGAGACTCCATTAAATGAAAAGAAACGAGAAATTGTATGGCGCAACAGATATATCCAGTTATAGAAGGGCGTTATATATTTCATACGATAGTATAGATGAAGTATACCGCACATGAGATAAGGTATCATGGCACAACAGTCCGAAATCAAAATGGTTTGGTGATAGATAGTGTTCATGTCTTCAACAAATTCGTGATCTCGAAGCACCCAGGATCCAAAAACCAGTCCCAGAATGGACAGCAGTGCAAAAGGAATAGACACGGCTACGTCTCTTATGTCATAAAGAAGATGAAATTCGTACAGCAGCAAGTCACATTTTGCCAATCCTATTTCTCTAATCTGACTTTCAGAAAAATTTGCTTTGGATGCCTTGCTTAAATCAATGCTAAAAAATCTGTTTGTGTATCCCCGACTGGATTCATACGGATCTATTCTAAGCAGGCATGTTTTAATCAGACCTATTGTTTCTTGAGATAGCGCGTCTTGATGCCTGAAAGAAATAAGGACAAGTGTTTAATTATCGTCAACTATAAAACACTCCAGTCCAAACTTACAGTTTTGTAATTCAGTAAGTGATAATTAGCAGAGGACAGTTTTAGTTCAAGCATCTTAAATGTACTATTCACACCTTATCTTAATGGTAAAAGTCAGTCAGCGCTACTGACAATGAAGGTAAGCCATGAAGAAATCTTTTCGATATCAAACACTTCATGTTACGAGACCATCGCAATTACAATTCATAAATTTCGAAAGATAATCTGTCTTACCAAAATAAATTGCATGACTCAATCTCTGTGTTGTTCTGTGCAGAGGAAAGAGTTATGAATAAAACTAGTATTGTACACATGTCCATCAGTTAACGATAGTAGCAGCTTTGTACTGTACATTAACCTGGAACATAAAAAGCGGGGTGCAAACTATAGGCCTTCCAAGCACCTTCTTCTGTTCTATTTCAAGTAAACTCTGATACAAATAAATGAAACACTGTCCGTATCCAGTGCTTTAAACACTTGTATCTATACCAGATCATTCATCAATTACCATGCACGCGTAAAATAAGCTGGCACACTATTGCATTAAAGATTGAACTCATAAGACACACCTAAAACTCGAGCCTAGGATAATATTCCAGAACCATGATAGGCAAAATGGCTAAAAGTTAACATTTGCACAAACCTTTTATAAGCAGTTACCTACCTGCCTTGGTATAAATTAGAAGTTATTATTACAGTTACTAATTCAATTTTCAAGATATTCACAACAGCACTAAGTTGAAATTAGCGCAAGTTCTACTGGAATTTTAACCTGGAAAGGCAGCAGAATACAAAATTACTCATAACTCTGATGAATGATGATACTGCAAGCAATGAAGAACCATTTTTTCGAAGAATTACTGAAATTTCAATAAACATTTTAAACTTCATATAGAGCAGGCATGGGTTTAGTACTGTAGTCTTCTCATCGTACAGTGTTCAGTTTTATCAAGCCATGATCCCTGACGCTGTCATCTATTAAGCCATTAAGCCATAATCCACTAAGCCTTTGCCTTGTGGTAACATTTGAATAAAATTAACATCGAATACATGATTTCACTTTCATATCCTATTATGCATTCCTCGAAAAAACTCATTTGGAAACGTTAAAATTCAACAATTGGAATATTTGATAGCGAACTTTCACTTAGCAAACCATTTTGCTGTTGCTTGAAAACATCCGGTGGTAAGCTGTTCGTTCTTAAAACCAGGAGCTTGCAAATTTAAGCTGAATCCAAATTAATTGAATTAGTATGCCTGGGTCGCCTGCACTAAATCATATTGGCAGGATTATCGAGTTAATTTAGGAATTCTATTTATTGCAAACGATTGACGCAAAACTCTGACAGATGCACCTGGTCAGGAAATAATATCAAATGTTAATAACATTTGCATACTGTGAAATGTTTCACTCAATGTTAAATTAAAACAATTAAACACGCACTATTACCATTGGTTTACATCTTTCTGAATATTCAATTTGATATACTGTTCAGAAGTCTAAAAGGGTTATACTTCAAAAGCTAAGTGAAAACATAACAGTAAGGCCCCGTTCACGGTGGAGGGCTTCGCTCTTTGTGCTTTTGTGCTTTGTGCTTAGTGCAATTTGCTTTGATAGTTCACGATGATGATATAGCAGAGTGCTTTGCGCCTTCTTGGTCCACGATGATTTTGTTCTCCTGCGTACAAAGAACAAAGTGCTAAACCTAGAGTATAAAGCACCAAAGATCCGGGCATAACACAATTTACTCTAACCATGCCACAGCATGTATATCAGCAAAATTTCATTTTTACAGAAATGCCAGCTTGCAGAAATGCACAGTCACTCACTGACATCGAGCTTGGGATTGGCACCTCAATTTGAGTGGATGAATCGTAAGCCCGAGCCGCCAATGACCGAATATTTACCGTTTTTGTAGTAGCTATTTTTTCTGAGTTTTCTGAAACAGAAATATGAAATCGGAAATCCAAAAATCTCGATTTGCACCTGTGTGTATTTTAATGAGTATTTTTTCAGCATTAATCGTTATTTACTTTGTTTTTGTATGTTTCTTATTTTTTACTTTCAGTCGCACAGATTTTGGCTAAAGATCTTAAGTCATTCTCAAACGTAAATCCGCTACATTCACATTGCAATGAATAAATTCCAATTTTTCTTTGTTATTAATATTATTCCTATTAACGATATTTGGTCCGCTTATCATTTATTTTATTCTAGAAACAAAGGAGATTATAGATAGGCCTATACTGTCATAGAAACACTGCTCCAGGCCTGCTATTAGTATACTTTATAGCACACCTTAGCGTGCATTCACTTAGTTATACGCACGCCGCGTGGGAAGCTCCGAGTGTGGGGCACGAGGGCTTCCCATACGACGTGCGCAGTAGAAATTAGTGAACAACGCTAACATGTGTTGTAAAATATTCATGCAACGACTCAACCTATCCTTAATTAATGAAACCTTACTCATTTATGTTGCAGTTGATGAATAAGTCTGGGACAAATTTCAATTTCAAGTGGCAGCAGTATCATTGCTTGACCTTGCTTGCCTATTTTTGGTATGCAGTAGAGCTGCCTAACTTGGAGTTTTACTGTACACACACAGTGCTGGAGCATGCAAGAACCCTAGGTAATACTTACAGCATGTTAGATTAGGGACAGGTCTCCCAGTGTGCATAACTTTATTGATTATGTAAGAAATGAAATTGCCACTTCAGCACCTGAAACCTGAAAAATTCGGGCCTCGGGTGAGATTCGAACCCACGACTTTCGGATGAACGCTTCGAATTATTGCCTGCTAGTTGATTACATTACCAGATTTATATGCAGCCTTTACACAGTAAACTGCGAAAAAGTTGTGTAATCGGTTTTAAAATTAAATTGTTGGCAATTACATTGATAGTATAAAATACACATGCTCCATGTTAAAAGTCAATGTGTGTTAAGATATGTAAAGTAGGTGCTCAGAAAAGAAGCAGTCAGGAACGATGCGACTGCAATTTCGGAAATTATGAAGAGTGAAAGTGTACATTTGTTCCAATGTATGCGGTTCAATGCGGTTTCACAAAGGTCTAATCTGTGAACGAATTTTTTGAATGTTGCTCTGTACCTAAGCGGACCGTTACTGAAAATGTTTTTAGAGTTTTTCCAAACATACAAGTTGATTTACCCAAAGGTGGAGAATTACTTTAGAATACTGCATATGATGTCTTACCACACTGACTTTGGTGAATTGCAACCACCAAACAACATTTTTCACAGAACTAAGGATTTAAATTAAACCAAAATAAAATCTAAGCTTAACCGCTAAACAGACAGCGAAATATTTGCTCACTGTTTCAACAAATTCACACATTCAAGCATCGTATCTGGTTGGTATCGCTTTACCATTCAGGAAAACTTCAATGTCGATAATGTTCAGAAACACATAGCCATGCTTATATACTGGCAACAGACCTATATTTACCACAAATATTGTCAAATCAACTCATTTTGCACATACAGCTTGCTTGTTTGAATAAAAGGTGAGCTGATGATTTAATGGCTATGAAGTCGTCAATACCTTCGATGGGAACATCGCTGTTCTATCTGAACTGATTCTAATTCCACGTAAACTAACCTATCAAATTTAGACATCATTCAATGCCTTCTACTGCTTGCATGCCACACAGTAATTAACCTACAGTATTTTATATCCCAACAAACAATGTCACGAATGATGTCGCGGAGAATCTCTGGTATTTAACACCATTCAGCAAGAGAACCGATTAACGGATTAAATTTCCTGGCAAACTGCATTCGGTTGCATTTGCCGTACGATGTACGGGCATGGATTACTGGCAAGGATGACTTCATACGACCCAGCAGCAATATCTAAAACAGCAATGCAATATAACCAATAGTATCTCGCCACTCGCTGAGTTATTACGCTTTTGACATGGCAACGGCCTGCGTCTCCCACAAAAGGATTCTATTGACCCCTCACTTCCACAAATCAGTATCAGTATCAGTAACAGTATCAGTATCCATAAATCACTTAACTACAATCCAATATTTACTTACTATTTTGCTGTTAGGCTTAGTAACCACTGAATGAAACATTTGCTAAACCAACCCTACTATGAATGTGCACATATATAATTACTGGACTGATACGTTTATACCTTTTTGAAAAATATTACTTCAGGGTACATTTGTATGTTTATTTCACTGGCTCCTGTTTCATTGTATCATCCCTAATTAGGGCTGCTATATCTCAACATGGTTGATCCATCAAACAGTCTAAAACAATAATATTAAATGATTTAAAATTAATGAACAGAATATTCAGAAATTTCTGCTTCACTCCAGAACCTCTCAAACAACAATGTCAAGTTCTTCAATTATTTGAACAAATTCCATATTTAAACTATTGCTTAATACCAATGTATTGTAATACCAATAACCATTGTATTGTAACGACTGTTTGGTATATGAATCTTGTAGATTAAAAGATTAAAGTTGACCAACAACAATAGTAACAACAACATAAATTCATTATACAGATTACACGAAGACTGTCTCTAATTAATTTTACACTTACCTTTCGTCTATCAACTCCAAGGAATCGGTCTTTCTGAAAATTCGAAAATATTTTAAAGATATCACCTGGATAACTGACGGGACTATTACTGGTCTCAAATCTTCCGGAACACATGAATGCATTCTGAAGCCGAGCACTCTTCGAACGCGAATCAATTTAGTCGTTGAAATTAAGGCCAATTGCAACTGTAAATTCAAAGCATGTTGAAAAATTTTACATGCATTAGCAATGGAAAGAAATGTTTAAACTATAGATGGACTTGGTCAGAAAATGACTAGCCTGCCTAATTTCCATATTATAAAGGCTACATCATTTAAATATCCAGAGCTCTTAAACAGGAAGGAAAAAATCAATTTTAATCCAACGTTTAATATTAATGGTCAATTTGGGAATACCAATGGCAGAAGCCTATGGTTATTACTAATCCATTGTTACCTTAGGATATATAAAGATTTTTCTATGAACAATTGAATGTTCGTATCATCGCAAAATATCGTTCACAAATGTCTTCAGATTAACAAAAGCTCACGTTGGTCGAGATGGCCGAGTGGTCTAAGGCGCTGGTCAGAAGTTCCGATCTTACGGTCGGTGGTTCGATCCCCAGAAGCCACAAAGCTTTCTCGACTCTAGCCAACCCAGCTATCCATCCTTAACTGGTCGGTAAATGGGTACCACTGCGGTAGGAAGGTAACAGGAGTCTGTGCAGAAGGGCCGGCCCCCCTTCCACGGATGCAATCATCATTTGAGGTGGCACTCCTGGCTCTACGGCTGAGAATCCGGGGATGAGCACCGGCATCCCATGTCCTGTGGCAGGGCGGAGATATCTCATGGGGTAAACCTTTACCTTTACCTTTTTCTTACACGTTAAAGCCGGGTAGAAGTGACTAACCATTTCGGCGAATCTTCTAATTAAAAGGTCAAGGTTCGCAAATACAACTCCTCATGTCTCTCAAAACATATATGCTTTCTGTCCATTTCTTGCATAAAAATAAACACGATAACCTAAATCCAAATTCTGCAGTCAATTAAGCATCCTGTGTACTTTGTAACTTTGTAACAATTACCATGTCTATTTAGCAGTGAACCCTATTTAGCATATCCAAGTATATATTTATTCTTCTTTCAATGTTCAACATATGAAATAATACGATATCACTAAAAGAAATAAATTCCTCGAAAAATTTAGTTTTAGGTTTAAGCGCTAATCTATTTGGTATTTCTTTTGGAAGTGCCCAACGAACAAATTATATTTTGTGTTTGCCAAATCAGCCTCCAGCCCAGCCCCAATTTAGCGACCATGCTGCATTTAGCCGATTTAGTAGCAGTATTTGATTAACTGTTGGCATGTATCGCTGTGACCTTCCAAAGACTAATCCTACCCAAATTTCAGGTCAAAATTTTCCAGGTTTTGTCAGATTAAGGGCAAGCCTTTCCGAATCTATTATCAATTCATGGCCTAAAGACTTCCACCATCACTGAAAACCTTTATTTATTATCACACTTTGCGTGCTAACCGCTTATTTGGAAATTTTCCTCCCCCCATAGATGACATAAAGTCACCTTTTAAGGACTAAGTTTTATGTCACCTTCTCAAGTCTGCCAGAAAACCAGCACCAGCCATTCTGACTTTGTTTTGTGGGGGAAAAAGGGCCCTAAACGTTTTCCATAAATTTGTGAAATATCAGCAACTCACCTGACCGTTGAATGAAAGGTCATCGGTTTGACGTAAATAATGATAAATGGTTCTGTTCTGACGTACTGCTGGGCACCTTAAACACAAGTACAACGCAGAGTTGAATTCAGTTTAACTTTTTGCACAAGCACAACGCTAGTCGCCAATCAAAATTGTTTCACACTCAGAAACGACGGCGTGGCACAGCTAAATTTCAAGTTCTATTGGCTATGCCTGTGCCGTAGTGTGAATGACTTTGTCTTGTGCTTGTGCTTGAGCCTGTGCTTGTGCTTGTGCCCAGTGTGAACTGACCCCATAACGGTATCGGTTGAAGGCGACAAGTTTTGCATTTTTGGCTGCCATTTGTTACTGGACTATGCGACAAAGAAGGGCTCATCAGTTTGAAATGTGTAAACGCTATATCTTACAATTGTATAAACTGAAATCTGAGATTTAACGGCTCCCGTAACAAGGTCAAGCACGTGCTTTAAAAATTATCAGCTCAAGTCAAGGAACTGTCACCGTACCTGAACGGGAGGTCAAATGATTTCACTGATCCTTACGGAAACAAACTTTGGTGCCCCCTGTGGAAGAGACTTTTCTTAAGGGGGCGCTTGCATTATCGGGATTATAGATATAAAATTTAGACCGATAGCTCAATTTTAAAGAAATCCCAACTAACCTTACTTTGGTTGGAGGGGCATCTTTTGACAAAATTTCGGCAACGGAAACCACGTGCTTGGCTAGCTACCGGTATGGCTTAAAATTTCGAAATTTTATTAAAACTGCAAACGACAACGTCGAATGCACTAGGTGAAAGAGCATAAAAAGCTCGTTACAACGATCTGCATATCTCTCTTGTACGTGCTTGCAATCAAAAGTTACAGGCGGTTGAATATATGACAACGTTACGTTTACCATTCCCAACGCGAATGCCTATGTAAAAGCCAATCGTTCGCAAATGAATTCTACAGGGCTTTTCACGTTGTTTTTGTGTTGGATTTGTTTATTATTTTATGAAATACACTGTGCGACTTCTTAAAAGCATAACATTTGCGAAAAACTGAAGTGATTAGTGCGAAATTTTTCATTTTGATTTTCTCATAAATGCTGCGACCACACTCGCTCAAATTTTGCATGCACGTTAATTTGACGGGTACGCAGGGTCAATTCTTTTAGTTTTTGTTTAAATCGTATATTTCGTGAGATATTGACTTTCAAAGTTTTCGAATATTCATAAAATACTCAAAACTGCATAAATCGGAAAACTGAAAAAATTGCCCCTGCGTATTGTTCATTTACGCATTTGTGCCAAATTTCAGCTAATTTCATTTAGCCGTTAATGAGTGACAGCGTTTTGAAAATTTCAGCTTATCCCTCTTGTGTAGGTCGCAAGCCAAGCACTGGATTATTCAAATTCTACATATTGTTAGCATTTAGCACCAGCTACCTTTGCTGAACGTTTGAAACAGATTCCTTGGAAAATAAACTCAGGAGAGCCCTTCCCGGTAATGCAAGCGCCCCCTTAAGCGCACCTTTGCAGGCGAGTTTTTTAACGATTTTTGCCATTTTTGAACGAAGAACACCGAATTTTTAGCAAAAACACAGTTTTCCGGACGTCTTTTAGCAAAAACATACTGACTTTAAGTGAAAAATTGGAGCCGGAAAATTTTTTGGACATAATAGTCATACCTAAAACCTGTTTTTGGGTAATTGTGTTATTCCGGTTTGTCCCCAGTTTGTCAACTCTCCAGTTTGTTGATTTCAAAATTTGATCTGGAAAGCATCAGTTGTTCACAAACTTTAAAAAACTAAAAATTTGTAAAAAATAGTGAGAAATTTAATCTGAGATTTAAGTGAAATCAAAATTTAATAAATCTCGAAAGTATTTTCTCAGTTGGTGCTTTCTATTCCAAATCTTATTTGTGACTAATATTAAATGTTTCTGTTCAAATTAATTAACAAAAATACGTTTTTAAAGTCAAAACTTAATTTTAGTCAGTACAAGTCCCCCTGAGAAAAACTGATTGACATAAAACCAAGTTGACAAAGTGTGTATGGCACGAAGAGTTGACAAACCGGCGACAGCCTGAATTATAGGGATTACAGTTGACGAACTGGGGAGTTGACAATCTGGGAAATTGACAAACTTGGTATACGCCTTTATTCCTTGTAGCCAATTTTCTCCTTGTGGGAGCAATTTCGGGACCCCTTGTGGGCTACCTCCCCCCTTCCCCCCTTGTCCACCTGTGACTGTCTCAGAAAATTATTTATTTCGTACTAATTAATTGCAAACACTACTGTAAATAGTTGAGCTAAATTTTAGGGGACCTGTTTAATGTGATCTCAAAGATTTCAAAGTTGCTTTTTATTGTACAAATGTTAATTTAAAAATTAATGTCTTCTCGTACATTCTTTTTGACAGAGCGTGACTTCTTTAGGGCAAAATGGGTTTTTTGTTGAGGAAGAGTTCACTTTTGAAAACTAGGGATTGAATTACAGCCGTGTTACTAGCATGCTTTTCAGGCACAGTATATCATACATAATCGTATATAAACTGGATGCGACCTGAGGGGGCCAGTTTCATAAAAATGTTCTCGAGTTCTTGAGTTTAGTAGTTAATTAAGTTTAATAAGTTAATAATTTCGACCAGAGAAATTCTTGCCAACTTGAGATACTCAAGGTATATATTCGAGAAATTTTTGAAAATTTAAATTTATAAATAATTTCTTCCTGCTTCAATAATTTGCATATTCGTCTAAATAAATAGGCATGAAATCGACTGTAGATACATTTACACAATTTTTAATACAGAAGATATTTTGTCGTTGCTGAAAACAGAATACCAGAGAATTCGAGAACTCTAAAAGGTATTTTATTGTTGTTTTTATGCGTTGGTTAGAACACAAGTGAATTAATTGGAACCCATCGAATTTATTAATTTTTACCTGGATCAAAAACCCAAGAAAGTATTACATGTTTGTAGCTTTGACGATATGATGCATAAGGATTGAGCTAAGCTTAACTCGTTCAGTCTTAGCATCAGTTTCTTTGGAAACACTTCTATCTTAACCTTCACCTGGTTTCGTAAACACTTTTTTCTGCAAAAACCACCACTTCACTGGCGCCAGTAACCATATGCCTTGGCATCTCGGGAGAATCATGTTTTCTGTCCGTGATCTTCAAGCCTTACGCCACATGTCTGCGACCTGTGGAGAGCACCACTTTTGGGGTCAGATCCAAAACAAACTCAATGATCAAAGTTTAGTTCCTGTTTGTGTAATAGTTTTCCAAAATAGCAAAGATGTTCACTTTATAAACTTGTTCAACTTTTTTACTTTTTTGTGCGACAATTTTAAATTTATGCTGTCATGAATCATTAAAGCTTGATATGGGAGTTCAGCTGATGGCCCTGTGGTGTAGTGGTTAGCATGTCTGACCTCGAACGGAAAGGGCCGTGGTTCGATCCCCGGCCGGTCCAATTCTTTACTTTCATTCCTGAATGAAAAGATGAATTTCACCAATTTCGTTACTGTTTTTGGTTCAAAATGGTACTCGATACCTAACGCTACCCTTGAAGCTTTACAGCTTCACAGTAAGTTCTGTTATGAGTAGACTTAAATTGCATTAATGTTAACTCTTACTTCTGGGCCGGTCACAAAATTTTTCTCAGGAAAGAACAAGACTGGGCAAAAGTGGATTTTTGCTGCGAATGTCTCTGTAACATTTAATGTTTGACCTATATTTGGGGGGGAATATTCGCCTGGTAGTTTCTGGGTCACAACCATATAGACATTAGAATGAATGTTTTTAGGAAAATTTCTTCCTTTAGTTCTGGCTTCTGAATACGTAAGACTGAAAATATTTTGCCTGACTTACGCAACAGTGAAAGCAACCTAAGGGTTTTGAGAAGACCTATTCTAGTATAGCAAAGTTACCCCCTCCACCTTTTACTGAACTAAAATTACTGGATTATTACTGTTTCATGGATTCTCTGCTCAGACACAGGTGGATATCAAATTACGAGCTAACATTTTATGAAAGATTAGTTGTCTTCGGATAAACAACTTTTTCATAACTTTGATCTGGCAAGTTGTATGAAACAGTTAGTAATGGTAGGATTAAGCTAATAAACTAAGAGTAGCGTCAAATTAACTCTTTCAACGCGTTTTAATAACTCCACTCAACTTTAAACTGTTTCTAGCGTCAAATTAACTCTTTCAACGCGTTTTAATAACTCGTAGCGTCAAATTATCTCTTTCAACGCGTTTTAATAACTCCATTCAAGCTTGGCATTTCAACT
Source organism: Trissonchulus latispiculum (assembly GCA_030248195.1). NCBI lineage: Eukaryota > Metazoa > Nematoda > Enoplea > Enoplida > Ironidae > Trissonchulus > Trissonchulus latispiculum. The sequence continues at coordinate 12,035 of JASAND010013280.1, forward strand.
TTAAACTGTTTCATAAGACGTATTGAGTTAATTTTAACTCGTTTAGGTAACGCTTAAACTCTCTCCCGAATATTGGTCAGAGATGTACATTCTGACTTCTAGACACAGTCTGTAAATATATACAAACTTTCTTTTCTGGAATAAAGATAAAAGCAGATTAGGTTACTGCTGTGAAACATTGAAAAAGGGAAATTAAAAATTTTTAAAAACTGTCCAGGTTGAGGATCGAACCACCGACCTTCAGCGTGGCAATCGGAAAGCCTACCACTCGGCAATATCAACGAGCAGAGAGAAGGTCCCATAAGGGGCCTTCCTATATTTAGTAAAATTAAATAAATTTCAATCGAAAGTTAAATAGACCTGTAATTGGATGAAGCTTAACTGGATTCTTTTCTAAGTTTTAAAGTTAAACGGGGACAAGCAAGCATTGGATTAGACTACCGGTTGAAAGCTCAATTCCACTGAAGCGTCTGTGCGTTAAGCCAGAGACCGTGGGTTCGAGGCAAACTAGATTTTGATCGGAATACGGTGGTATGCAACTTTTTTCAATTTAATTTTAGTTAATTTTTAAAATTAATTTATCTCTATCGACTCCAATTTGAGTCAGGATCGTTGACAAGCGTCACACTCTCAGGTTATGCCAGCTCGGCCTGCCAACAGGTAGAGACCTGCGTAGCAAAATTAGACCGGCGAAAGCCTATGTGGGGAACAGAAGCTCGAAACAGATATAAATGCTTGTGCTTTCAATCCTTTAAACCTAACCATAGGACGACAGCAAGCGAGTATTAGCATTGAGTTTGTAGGAGTGGCGCATCTACCGCGTTTATGAAGAGTATTAAAAGAATTTATCAAATCTTGATTTCTCAGTGGTGAAAATGTTTGAAATAGTAACCCGAAGTTATTGCAATGGCAGTTTGAGCCCGGAGCTGGACAATTTTTCTTTTTTCCCCAATTCTGAAAATTTCCATTTCATTCATTCTATTTCTATATATCTTGGTCTCTAATCCGTATTAGTCCTATCTTGTATCAGATTAGCCGATTAGTGATCAACCCAGATACAACTTTGCTGAACTATTTTTAACACAATGTTAATACCAAACCTCTCTTAGTAAATCTTTTTGGGGATTTTACCGCTGTTCAAATTCAAGACTCATAACAGCAAACGCATCAGTGAAATATAAATATTAATCGGTGATTTTTAGAGCTTACCTATATAAATAATGACATGTTATTAAGCTGATCAAAAATAAATATTGGACCTAGCTAATCCAAATTTGAAAATTTCGGATACAGAATATCATACGAATTTTCATTTTTGCAATGCTATTGATTATTAATTATTTCATTAGATTGATTTTTTAGTGTTTTCTGGAGTTTTTAAGTCATTCTGCATTGACATGTTTTATGAATGCCTTTAACGCGCATTTTGAGACGAACACCAGACATAATAGAGCGAAATTCAATTCAACTTTCTATGCCTTTTCTCATTCAAACGTTTATGAAATCTTGAATTGAGTTTCGGTAGGTTTTTCCCAATGGCTTTCAGAACTTCAGAAACATGTGTTGAAAAACTGTCAAACAATAAGGATTTAAGAACTGATTGCGCGGCTGTGTTTTGTAATTTTCGGGAGAAATTCCGAAAATGGCATTTCTTTTACGTAATTTTTATCTATGCAAGTTTACCTAAATTCAGCTGAATGTAAAATTTTAAACCATTTGGCCACTTTTACGGACTAACCTCTAGTACTATCTATATTTATCTTTCTTGGGGGCCTCTTCAAGAAAGGGTAGAGTAGAGTTAAAGTTAAGTCGATCAATTTCATGAACGAGCTAAAAGAGGGGAAACTCAAACTTGAGTAGAGTTAAAGCGAGTTAAAATAGTCAATTTTTAATCTACTCTACTCTACCCTTTCTTAAACGTTCGCAACAATTACCATTTTGGAAGAACTTCCCCTCAAACATTTGATTTATTACTGTAACTTAACTAATTTTTTAGAAAAAGCTTAGGAGGGAGTTTTACAGCTTGATTATGTTTTGCATTCACATTAAACAAATGCTATAAAAATATGTCTTCCGCACAAACAAATCATTTTCCAGTCTCCTGAAAACGTATAACAAGTGTAGGTCACCGGTGACCTACGTGTTTGAGCGGAAAAGCTTATGTAGGTCACCGGTGACCTACTATGTGTTGAACGTGTTAAAAAGGCCCCTGGAGTTGGTATGCATCCTTGAACCCAAAGCATTACAAACATTTTCATAAAATCAATTTTGAAATATGAGATTTTTTGAAAATCCTTTTACAAGATCCGAACTTTTCTTCATTACTTTTTAGAACAACCTACTTTTCCAGCGGCCTATTCTGTGTCAGGTCATGCGTGTCATTACTGCATAATTAATACGTACTCAAAATCCTTAAACGGAAATTTTGTCGATAGTCCGAATTTGGACACGTCGTAACCGAAAACTCGAAAAGTTTCTTAAAAAATTAAATATCTTTCGTCCAGAATATTGGGTCCTGTCATCATTTTCAACTTTAAATCAACTGTTTTACTCGGTTTTTAGCGCCTTTATTTTATTCAATCCCACAAACTGGGTTGTGCATAATTCAGGTTCATGGTTAGGTCATAGGCGCTGTATAGAGCTCAGTCCATGAAAAATAGACGACACTTTTTTGCTGAAATATAAAGGGGGCAGCAATTCTGTTTTAAATGATTAAAAGTTTAATTAGAAACCCGTCAGAACATCTGGCCGTGGATTTACTCTTGACTCTAATTAGGCAAACCTGAAATGTCAATGTTTGACACGCCTTTTCCCATCTCTACACTTTTCTTCTCACCCCCCATCTCTCCTGTTAATGTCAACAAAAGTGTGAATAAACGATCTCTTGTGACCTAACCCAATATCTATTCCCACAGACCCGGTTAACTCTAACTTCTCTGTCAAGTTCTACTGGCAGTATCGACCTTTCAAGGTCGATTTTTGCGGTTCAGCCGTTTAAGGTGCCGATTCCTTTTGGGCACGTATTGTTGGCAGGCGACAACTCGAATCAAGCTGAAATTTGGTGAAACTTTCCAATTTCAGAATTTCGCCGCCACTAAACGTGTGTTCTGGTTCAAATCAAATGTTTTCCGTGTTCTGAGAGCTCCCTCCATGCTGGTTTTAGGTCTATTCGAAAAATTCGAATTGGTTGTGGTTCTGAGTTTGCCTCACCAGACTTCAGAATTAAACCATCTAAATTAAAGTTCAACTCAAGTCAGAATTTCTATGTTTACACTCTTGCATAAACCTTATGACGTTAAGTTTCTGCTACAGTTTGAACTACAACTACCACATTAATCAATATAACATAAGGTTTATGTTATTATGTTATGCATAAAGTATCATTTTC
>JASAND010013282.1:0-54460 GCA_030248195.1 Trissonchulus latispiculum
ACCAAACTTTGCGAGTGGGAAACTGTGCACAAGGGTAACGTCGAACCTGGAGGAGATGTAGTTCCAGTCGACCTAACTAACCTCGCCAAACTACCTAAGTGACTCCTACCGAATGGAGTTTAACCACCGATGAGAAGCAAAGACTCAAATAGAAACCTACCCCAAATTTGCTGAAAAATACACGCTTAAAAATAACTATCTACCTACCCAAATATTCTCAGAAAAGCCCTACTTACCGAGTATACAAGTCTAATACAAAAACCTAGACTAAAATGACACCCTATAATGGTCAAAAAGAGACCACATTTACTTGAAAACAATTATGCTTGATAATGGGGCGCACCCCGAAAATGCGTACAACAATTTTGGAGGATAAACTACAGTGTACAAAATATCCTAACTAAATAATAGACTGACAATAGAGAGATGAAATACAAAACACAGAATAAACTTCTACCAAACAATAGGAACTCAGACAAAATATAAAAAGTTCAAACCTAGACTAACAAGGAAACTTTAAAGACATTCATAGAATTTTAAAGGAGGCAAATAGCAATAAAGATTATAAAGTTATAAACAACTACTAAGTAGGAAAAAGTCTAGCTCAACAGGGTTAACCTGGAGCGACTAGAAGTCTAGAGGGGTAAACCCTTTAGACATATAAAGTAACCAATAAAATAAGCACAGCTAATAAGGGCAGGTTGAAGCACAGTAAATATGAAGGATATAAAGGGAGCGCAAATATAAAAACACGGCCGCACACAGTAACGGCAGGACACTAGACTGAATGCAATTGAGACGTCTGGAGAGAACTAGTTTTGAGAGAGCGTGGAAGAATTTGATTGGATAGTTTTGAGACCCCCTTGAGAAGTGAGATGCTGGGAGAGACTTCGAGAGAAAACAGACGTCTCAACAGCGCCACCTATTGGCTAGGCTGGCTGACACACATATACGTAATTTACACGTAGACGCACAAAACTCAAGCAAGACACTTTCACATAAATTTCACATGATAATTTTAAACAAATTTCACAACACCCTTTCATAAGAAATACACTCATTATAATTCACTCTTAAAGATAATGTTTCTACCACAATTTATATCAAAATAATTTCACATACACACATTAAATACTTTTAGAGGACCGACGTCACGCCGCCTCATTACAAAAGCGTAGCGTGCAAAAATGTTTGAAATGAGGGCACTCAGTTATGGGGTCAGCCGTAATTATTCTGCAAATGATGTGTGCCAGCTGATAACTAAGAGTGTGACGTTTGCTACACTCTAAGTTATTATGTGTATACTCTTGGTATATCAAAGTATTATCCGAATTAGTCTGTATTATTTACTCTGTAGGGTAGCTGGGTTAGTTAATGTTTATTATTTAACAGATGGACTTGGCATTGACTCTCTGGAGGCAAGGACGGGAGCTTGCAAACTCATCACACTGTAACGTATAATGAATAATTGCAGATTTAACGGTATATATAAAGATAGGAGTCAGGTATAGCACCTCTGCGTTCTTGCGTTTGGTGCTTTCTAACTAAAGTAAGATAAAGTATTGCAACAGTTTGTACTAAATTGTTATAGCTGAAATTCGGTGGAATGTATATTTAAAGTAGTTGCATTGGCCGACCGCGTTAGCCCGAGTAGAGCCAATCTGGACCACCGGCTGATCGACTGGACAAGGCCAATACCTGATATTATTTGAAATAATTAGAGGTAACTACGCATTTAGAGTACACTTTTCCAAATTGCACCGAAAATAAAGCAAAACTGGTAACCGGACGGCTTGTGCTGAGTGACCGTCCGATCAACAACATTACTGTAAAGTTACATAATATATGCATCTATTAGATAGTAATTTAGGTAAGGTTGAAGGGACAAAACCTACTCCCGATTTTAGCCTACGACTCGAAGACTCAGTACAAAAAATGACCAATCAGCCTATTAACTCAGAACCGAATTAGTTAGAACTAATTTCCACCTCGACGTTCGAGATTAATCTCCTGTACTAACTTAGCCTTGTTTGCTAGTGATTTAGCTTTAAGTTAAGATCGATATGAAACAGTATACTGTTGGTTTGTGCAGCTGTTAGTTGAACGATAGCTGGTACAATGCCTCAAAAGACTAATACCAAGCTAATCTCGAATTAATAGCAAGAGTAATGGTGATTTCATAGTTCCAGTCGCCTCTAGACGCGCGTAGACGCACGTCGACGTGCGTAGACTCGCGTCGAAGCGCGTCGACGCGCTACACTGCCATGTTACATTTGGAGGCGTCGACGCCTCCAAACGTGACATCACGTCCTGGCGCTATGCTAGCACTAGAAGCGTCGACGCGCGTCGACGCGCGTAGACGTGCGTCGACGCGCGTCAACGCGCGTTGATGCGCGCAAAATGGTATTGATGTTTGCAGACGCGCGTAGACGCGCGTCGGCGCGCGTACACCTGCGTTCGCGACTATGAAGGCACCTTAAATAGTGACAAGAGTGTGACAACTGACAACAGGCAGGTTCTCTGTTATCAGAGCAAAAACTGTTAGACCCCCTACAAATTTACCCTCTCACACCACTCTTACATGGGTACATAGTTCCAAATGGAGGTCGCTCACTCGCTCAGTGTATTTTGTATATCTATAGGGGAGATCAGTCGATAGCGCGCATAGCATGGTTTTTGCTCTGATAGCAGAGAGCCTGCCTGTTGTCTCACTGTTATTATGGTAATAGTGGAATAAATTAGCTGGTCAAAATCGCAGTTTAAATTAATTTATGTATAATAAATAAAATATAAATTTAGAACAAATTTGATTTTACAAAAGTTAATTACAAAACGTATCATATTTGAAGTCTGTTTTCGAAATCATCCATGGCTGGCCAGTTTCCAAAGTTGAAACTTTTTTGTTGTTTCCTTCCACCAAGAGTACATAATAGAATAAGAGTATGAAACTCTTACGCTACTATGTACTAAACATGCTTGACATGCTCGGGTCGCTAACTCGGGACCCCCCCCCCCGAAAGTCTCGGGGGGGTCCCACCCTACACTAATTACATGCTTTCATATAAGTGTGTGTCTGCTCGCTGATTCGCTAATTAGCTTAGGCTTACGGTAGGCATTTTATTAGTAATTTTTAATTAATTAATTATAACTTTAATTAGGTTAATGTAATTAAAAAACTAATTCGACAACTTTGCAGCATTTTTTCTTCTCTTTCCAACGATATAAAAATTGTTGCAAACTACATTCCCACGAATGTCTGTTTTGTGCAACAATTTTTATATCGTTGGAAAGAGCAGAAAAAATGCTACAAAGTTGTCGAATTAGTTTTTTAATTACATTAACCTAATTAAAGTTATAATTAATTAATTAAAAATTAGCGAATTAGCGAATCAGCGAGCAGACACACACTCATATGAAAGCATGTAATTAGTGTAGGGTGGGACCCCCCCGAGACTTTCGGGGGGGGGGGTCCCGAGTTAGCGACCCGAGCATGTCAAGCATGTTTAGTACATAGTAGCGTAAGAGTTTCATACTCTTATTCTATTATGTACTCTTGCTTCCACCAAAAGAAACCTTAAGCCGTGGCCTCCAGCACAAAGACAGGCAAGGTTAACCTTTGCGATAGGATAAAATGTTTTCAATGACTGAAAGATTTACATATTAAATTTGTTGCTTTTTAGATGGAATCTGAAAGTTAAGTGTCGAATTTCTTGTTCAAACAACCAGCTTTTTCAGTCTGCTCTGACCATAATGATGTTTGTCAGAAATAATTTTAGCCAGGCTATACAAAACATCTAATGTTACTGAAATGAATTAATGTCCCTAAAATTTCACTACTGAACAAAATGTAACCATCGGTACTTTCTTATTCGGTAATTGATATCAGTGTAAATTTCAGCCGGTTAAATTTCAACTGAATAATTTATCCTTTGACTGACAGACAGCCATCCGGTTTTAGATTGACTTCAGCGGTGGGGAAATGACTTCTGCGTGTAGTTCAATTTAGTCGATAATATGTCAAAACGGAATAAACCATGGAAATAATTAAGTATTTAATTTTAGCAGGTTCATACGTGGGTGTTACAGATTAACATGCCAGAAATTGGTGGAGCACAGTATTAAATAACCCAGTGGAAATCCTATAAATTAAATTTGCCTCCTCGAGCCTCCGTCAGAAATGACGTTATTCCCTGTTTATCAACTGAACTACGAATGCAATAATAGAAGCACATCAAAAATCAAACTAATCAATTAGCTGCTTCTAGGTCTGGAGAAACTAGACAAACTCACATGTCATTGTACATGTATGTAAAATATTCCCGTTTACGAGAAAGCTGTTGGGTTATGTATTGTTGAACCTTAACTTTTGACTTTAAGACGACTTGACATTTGGTATACCACGCGGAATATCCAATTTTCATTAGCACTTTATTCCAAAATGTAATTCATATGAAAGTGAGTCTTTGATCAAAGAAAAATTTGGCACCTGGGAATCAAATCAAGTTCAGCTGACGGTGTAAATTATATAAATATTTTATTCTGGGTATGCAATGTCAAGGCTGCAGCCTAAAACCCTCAGCATGACGATAAGTTTTCCGGTCTGAATTTATATATTTATTAGTAGGCCCGCCACAAAAGTCTAGCCGTCTCAACCCAAACTTAAAAAGACAGGCCAGAATTCTGAAAGGTCGCGTTAAAAAGAAATTCTAGAGTCGAAACTTCAAACTATGCAGCTTCACTTCACAATTAATGTAGATGATACTACTACATATAAGCATCAAAAGTAACTATATATTAGCAAGAAAGGCACACAGTATTTATTTACTGTTTACATTTAATTTGTTGTAAATACAGGTTATACATGAAAGTCATAACTTCACCAGCCCCTTGACTGCATTCAGCGTTCAAGTGCGCCGTGTGACACTCCTTCTCCTGGTATATCTGATGACACGGATCGTTACTGCCAGAGTCAGACTGAGCTTCTGCCTCTTTTATACACTCTTGAACACTTTCCCTAAACAGATCGGTGAAATATTACTACTAAAACTAAACAAATCACACAGTTGCGAACGGACTGAATAAGCAAAGATACAGAGAAACAGTGTCAAGTCTACTGCTCGGGTAGTGGGTTACTAACCTTACTAGCCTACTCCGACTGGCTGTTTCGTGGTGATACCTATGACTATGACTATGGCTATGACCTGACTATGACCTATGACCTAAGCCCGATAGGCTATTTCATAGCTTCATATATAGTATTGTTGACCAGTGGGTTTTCGCTCGGCAAACGTATTGCCGTCGTAGTCAGTCGGCACTGTATAGGTTTTCTATTTGGTGTACTGGAGAAATTGTAACCAACCCCCTTAGCATTAAGCACATTACAATTTGCACTATGTAGTCTAGCACCACGCATAGCAACAGTAGAGTGTCCCTGGTTTTGCTATAAGTTGGTTAGGCATCGGTCGTCCAACCAGCAACTGTCTACAGAAATATCTAAAGGTGACTATGAAAAGTGAACAATTACAAATTCTTAGGAATAGAAGCCTAATTTGGGGTTAGTCAATCCAAATATCTAAGCTTTATCTCACCAGGCTCAAGGCATTAACAACTTACACTTCGTCAATTTCATTGTCCCAAATACAGCTGTAGTTTTCTCGCATCAACTCTATCATCGTACCGTTGTTGCAGAGCTGACTGAGGACTGCAACCGAAGTATGACAACTGAAAACCTCCGGTTTGCACACCGAAAGCTGCTGGATGGTGTCGCAGGCTTGATCCAAGTCCGAAGAAGTTGGCATTGGTCCAAGTTTTTGCAGAAGACGACATTTTTGTGCTTCTTCTTTAAATACAAGCTCGCAGTTCAAATTATCACTTATCGCTATGCTTTTGCAGTCAGCAAAATACCAGATGAACTGAACTATCACACCTATTCTGATAAACAGCATGTTTTCGCACTGAAGTCTTTTCTGACCATGTTTAGGAAATCCGGTGCTCTGCTGCTGATCAAACAAATTCGCGCCAAAATATTTTACCGGATTCATTTTTAGTTCAAAAAACCTAAATTCAAACTGATGTGTTAAACAAATAATAAACATATAGGCTTTCACTACAACAAAAACATTATTAACCAACTAAATAAACCGAATCTTGCTTTACTATCAACAACAATCATGCAGGTCACAAATTAATCAAAATAGTCTTCTATATCAATATTAGGATCAAGTAGTCCATCTTTTAGCATAGAGATGTCTGTCTGATTAAGTATCAAATTTTCCATAACTTCTTCCAAATCGGTATCTCCAATCAAGACAGCTCCAACAACCCGACCGTTGGATAGAAGCACTTTGATGTACTCCATACCTAAATAAATACCCAAACAAACGTACCTTAAACTAAAAGTTAAGAGCAAGTTAAAAAGTTATTCCCCAACCATCCAAAAATGAAAACCATTTCACCAAGGCAGGCTAAGATTGGCTGAATCTGATAACCTGTTGGCAGGCAATCCCCTCCACTAACAGGCAACCCCTTCCACCCCCCCCCCCTTCCACTACTTTTGCCTACATTTGACCAACGGGAACCCCTTCTGGCTACTCTCCACCAAAAGAGGCCGAGGACCTCTTTCGGCTACGGCCCCCCTCCACCAAAGGGGGAAACATTCGCGTTTGTGGTCGGAGCATTGTGTGAGTTACTTTTAGCATGACTTAGCACCAGTGAGTGAGCATGACGTAGATGAAATTTGAACACTGTCTGCAGTCTATATTTCCGTAGCTGAAAAAATCTGGAGAGCACAGAGCAGTGCTAGTTCATACTTCTATTACAGCACTCTAAAATTCGATCAAATTCGAAGTGGACAAAGGAAAACTCAGGCAGGTATAATTGCACTATATATTAGAAGAAGAGTAAGCCACTAGAGGGCTCCTCTTCTTGGCATTGCGTAACGGTGCTCCGACCACAATTCGTGAATGTTCCCCCGTTTGGTGGGATGGGGGTCGGCCAAATCGACTGCACATACCCCTTCTGTTTGGTGGGGGGTAGCTGAAAAGAGGCCCCCGTTTGGTGGGGGGTTGAGCAGAGGATTACGGTAGTTTCACTGCATTTCTAAAAAGGGTCCCCGTTTGGTGGGGGTAGGCAAAACGGATCCCGTTTGGGGGGGGGGTCGCAAGTAGCCAATCAAATTCAGCCAATCCTAGCCTGTCTTGACGACCTCCCCAAACGGGGACCCTCTTCTGCCTACCCCCCACCAAACGGGGAGGGGGTATACTTGTCGACCCCCCCCACCAAACGGGGGGAACATTCGCGTAAGCACCGTTACGCAATGCCAAGAGAAGCCCTCGAGTGGCTTACTCTTCTTCTTAAAGAATTTATTATGAATTGACTCAGGTTTTCTCAAGCAGTACTGTGTCTAAGGATAGAGACACAAGACTTTTAGCGCTGACCCCAGGACGGTGGCATCACACCAAGGAGAACGTCTGCAAGCTATCCAAATCGCCAACGAAATGTAGAATTCTTTATTTTTATACAAATAACAAAGACCATACCTTTGGTAACTCGAAGGAGGGCTTCATACGAGTCGGAATGCAGATCTTGAGCATTGAATTTACCAAGCAGAATTACCTAAACTAACAAAAACTGCGGAAACACTAGCTGGGGATATCAGTAAATCTAAGAGAATGCAATAAACAGGGTAACCGGTATTATGGTACAATAATCAATGAATAATGACAACTTTGCAGTCATTATGCAAAGCCTTTGATCAAAACAGGAAAAAGCGTTAAAGCTAACCTTCTAATACATAAGCAACAACGCAAGATTACATAATACCAAGAGTACATAATACATAAGAGTATGACAGCTGGAATACACTATGTATTATCAGCTTGACACATCTTCTGTACGCTAACGGCTAACCCCCCTTTCCCTCCGCAAATCGGACCCCAGTGACCCCAGCAAACTGCAAATTGGCACCCAGTCGAAACGGGGTATGCTCACTCGCTCTATGCTTCTGTGCTAAAACGCGCGAGTTTTAGGTCTGTTTCGAGCTTTAGAACACTCGCATAGCGGCCAAACTCTTTTGAAGTGAAGGGTCCAAATTGCGGGGGAGAGACAGCCGTTAGCCTGCGACGATGTGCCACGCTTATAACGCATAGGGGTATGTCAGCTGTTATACGCTTTGATAATACATAAAAACAGTCGCGCACACAGAAAAGTTTTTGAGGAGGGCGGACCTCAACACAATTTGATGGTCTGGGGGTGGAAGCCCCAGAAGTTGAAACCTTCTGTCAAAACGTTGCCATGGAAAGGTTTAATAGGCTAAAATAAACGTTAATTAAGGAAAAATTGAAGAAATTTCGCGCCGACAGCGGGGAAAGTTTTTGACAAAATATAATGAAATGGTTTCCTTTACGTCTGGTTTCAGGAAGACGCCTTCGTCTGAGTGCGTCCGTGCATATAAGAGCATACATGAAAAAGGGCAAGCTCTACGTACTTACAAGCGTTCTATGCACGCTAACGGCTGACTCTCCCGGCAAACTTGGCCTAATAAAGAGCACCAGCAAACTAGTATCTAACCGAACAGGGGTACGCACATTCTGCTTCATTCAGTCACTGCTTCATTCTCATTCATTATGCTTATGTTAAACAAAACACAAGCGCGTAATTTGTGCCAGTTTCGAGATTTAGAACATAGAATTTCTTTGATCCACCAGAATTCGGGGGGGGGGGCGTTAGCGTGCAAGAGGATGTGTGATGCAGCTAATTTATACATAAGCATGACGTTTGTAATACTCTTATGTATTAAATACTCTCGCCTAAAGTAACTGATCTGAATAAGGTAAGTACATAGTACAGCACGTGATAAAAAGCGATAAGCATTGAATTAACCTTAAATCCAAAGAAATTCGTCACATGAGTAAACACATCAAAACAGATGTCTAATTCAGCCCGTGAACTGACGAAATTAGCCGCCATAGCCAGCGCCGCTTGACCACCCATTTGACGAGCCTGAGTCCACAGTCGCATCTATAACATAAGCAAAACCGGAAGTAGAAAAAACTGGCATCCAAACCGTGTCGTGGAAACAGAAAACATTATTTTTTAAAATATCCTGTAGTGCATTTCAATCAGTAAGAAAAGGTGCAAAATCAAAGACAAAGATTCCCCTACATACTGCATGATTGGTTCACATGGAGTGAGGTACCAAGAGAAAGCAAAGCAAATTTAGTCATCCCAACTCTTTATTGCCATTAAACCTCGTTATAAAAATCATGAAAATCATAATGCGTCTATCCTTTGGATGTTTCATTAATCACATTACTTGCCTGCAGCCAGTGAGCAGCCGAATCGAAAGATGCAGTGCACACATCGCCGGCAGCATAGACATCGGCTACTGTAGTGGCAAACTGATCGTTTACAGGAATTCCTTCGTCTTCAGCCAAAGCCAGCTGAAACAACTCAAGTTCAAATAAAACTTAAACTTAACGATTTAATCCTATCATGAAATCATAGAAAAGATAATACACACGGCTCAAATGTGCAATGTTACGTAGTTTAATATTCACCCATTACTAAGAAATAAATTGTTAGAAGAGAGAGAAAATTAGGAGCACAGCTGATGGTGTGAGTGTGATCCGACTCCCCTTAAATCGACACGGCCTTTGACCGAAATAAATGCAACAAACGCACCCCATGTTATTTGGCATTTATCTCAAACAATAAATCCTAATTAGGAATCATACAAGAGATTTTGGTTTTCAGGAAGGCTATGCTGACAAGGCTAGCGAAGAGAGATGCTCGTAAGTAGCACTCGTTAAAGTAAGCCATTTACTCAAAGTTAAACTTAGATCACCTTTTGCCCTGTCAATTCATCAACCCAGAGATCTGTACAAGGTGTCACCCCTGTAGCACTGACCACAAAATCGCAGCCATAGACTGAACCACTGCTCAGAACCACATATACAGGCCATTCATCTGAATTCAAATAAACAATAAGTAAACAAACAAACAAACAAATAGCAATTACATACAGATAAAAACAAATTAACAAAACGCACAAGAAAAGTGAATTAAGATTCACTAATGCTTTCAAACGGTCTTCTATATTGTTAGCACAAACAAATCTAAATAATGCTCTCAATACGTTGTTTATAAATGCACTTCAATAAATAAAACCAGAGGCTACAATGGAATGGAACAATGACCGTCCAACAACCTTTTTCTTCCAGATTAGGGCACGTTTTGCACTCCAGTCCAGAATTCAAAAATTCTTGATGACTTAACAGTCGTTCAACTTCACAGGAGAATTCCACCATCACTTCACGTCGATCTGACTACAACATTAGCAAACCAAAGTTTGCCAAAAATGTGCATTATAATGGTGAATCCCAGAACATCACGTCACGACGTCACGTCTCAAAGACAACAAAATTTTTGTGCGACTAATTCAGGGTTTCTCGAAAGTATTTTACGGATAAAGCGGGAAAGCCGACGGCTGCAGTGAGTATCTCCAAATAAAATAAACCTCATCATTCAACTGACAGCGATACCACAGAAAAATTACAAAACAGTCAAGACAATCTATATATAATCAACAGCTCTTGCGCCGCCCCGCCCCCTCCATGAATTCACCGGAAAGCTGGAAATTTATTGTGACACGCGTAACGCTGACAAAAGTTTTGAAAATGGGACATTAGTCACTTTACGTATAGCTTCATTTGTGCTTATTTTAGATATTTTCTTTGCTACGTGTGCGCAATTTACTGTTTTATTTGAAAAAATTTTGTAAGTTCTAATGGATAACCCGCAGACCTCTTAAAATATAGGAGATCTGCCCCCATCCAAAAACTTTCCATGCCAATCACAGTACAAGCACCGAACGACCTACGATAGATGTCCACGAAATGAAAGCTGAACACCTTAACCCTAGCATAGCTAAGTCAACCGTGTCAGCTAACAAACCAAAGTTGGTCGTGGACCTGCCCATAAATAAGTCAGGGTTATCCGAGGCTGAACGAACCCCGTTATCCCAACTCGGGCTGGGTAGACAGCTTTAGCTCAGTTAGTCTCGTCCAACTTGACTCTCCGTCACTCTCAGTTCAATCCCTGTGAGGCAGAAATTAGTGACTGCAGGCAGGCGTTTTTCATTATTTCTTTATGATTAATGCCTTGTATCCTTCCTGGATCCGCCTGCTAGCCCGTGTTTACCTCATTTTCTTGATGTGAACAAATCACAGTATAACATTTAACTTCTACTAATCTGTACACAAACGGAGCCTATCCGGCAGAGGTAAGATAGATCTAAGTCTGACCGTCTTGTGGGATGGTCTCTAATGGGGTGATTGGGTTTTTAAAGGTACTGGGCACTATATCCCCTGACAGTTTGATTCTAACCACCTGGCTCCAAAAATGGTGGCGATGAATATACAGCAAGGTGAGCGAAATGCTAAAACCAAAACAACAGCAATAAACCTAAAGAAAACGTTTACAGAAAGTATATAAACATACTTTTCGCTCTCCGTGAGGTTGCAAATTCAGGAGCCAGTCAGGACCTAGGGCGCTGCCGCTCACAGGGGTAGATGTAGCTGCATCTGAACCTGAAATTAACAAATTCAAAAACGGATCATGCGACAAGCAACCTGAGTAATTAACAATACGAATAATCAAGAGGGGGCAATCAGGATCCATGAACTGCTAATCCGCACCAGAGGCTGTCCAATAAAGTGATTAAACTTAGCGCCTCATACTTATAGAGTTGGCACACTGTTTTTATAAAACCAAACATTTAGGGCGACTAGTAATGAGTAATGACCGATTACCAATTATCCGTTTACGTAACACAAATTGAGCTAACATAACATTTAGCTACAATTCTTCTCTTCTTTACCTGCATAGACATATTTCGACCGTTTCAACGGTGCCGAATTCTCTACTTTTAACTGAGTCAGATGTGGCATGAAGAACTCGGCGGCCCCAGCATCCACAAAAGTGGCGGAAATGCTGGTATGACGAATGGCCCAGATCACATCGATTCCTTTCAGTTCATATCTGAAGAAAGACGTGACACTTAAAATCAAACTTTCAAACCTTAAGACATTCAGTCATTTTCTATAGCAGTGGGCTCTGTCCATGTTATATTCCTGAGGTCTGACAGACAGACAGTCTGACAAATAATAGATAATTCCATTGGGGCAAAAACTACTACTACAGAAACAACAGAACGTTGCTTTTTTCAGCCACCTCCCACTCGGTTACTGGGAGTGGGGAAGCTGACACTGAATAACTGCAATTGCAAGTATTAGATATTTTCTCAAGGCTATCGGGACGTCCATTACTTTCACAGTGATAAACGTAATGTGGTAGAGCTCATCTGAAAGGCAGTCGCCCCCTTGCACAGACTCGGTAAATCGCCGAAAGGGAGGAATGTCCAGGATAGCCCTCAGAGGACAGCTACTCGCGAGTCGCGATCCCGATTTGGAACCGGATTGAACAAAGGTCAGAATTGAGCAATTGCCCATGTTGCGGATTCTGTGGATCCAAATTTTCGGATTTCAGAACGTTGCTCTGGATTACTTTTAGGCCAAAATTTATGGGGAGGGGGTCGAAGAAGCTGGGATGATGGGGGGCTCACTGAAAATAAGGGCATATTTTTGACAAATTTTTGCAAGTTTTTAAGTATGTTTGTATAAAAACTGCAAAAAATCGCTAAAAAATAACTAATTTTAGGTGTTTTTATGCTAAAATAGCGAACAGTTTGTTAAAAATCCGGCCAGGCCAGAATATACTTCGAAAATTTAGGGTAAAAATGGTAAGTTGACAATTTTCCGGCTTATGAGGGGGGGTCTAAATTTATGGGGGGCGGCCTTTTACGGCGGGGGGCCCTCAAATGGGGAAAACCTCCCGAATGGGGGGGGGACGACCCTCCACCTCCCCATCCCCAGTAGAAGTAAGCCAGTTGCTTCCAAAAGTGACATAGGTAAAATCAATAATCTTGCTTTTCGAATAGGGATTGTGTAAATGACCATTTATAGCGCTACAGACTATTTTTGACAAGATCAATTTTCAGCTTAGATCTGAGCAACAAAAGGAAATGTTGTCTTGGAATATTAAGCCAGCAATTTTACATCGTTTAAAACATAAAGCAACTGAAACCTTTGTATGACAATTTTTACATGTAACTTACACAAGCTCAGTAGCAATTCCTCCATTACCAACAATTACAACTCTTCTGGAAGCACTTAGCCGTTCTTGAAGTTTCTGAAAAAACAGAGTAAAGGTTACGGATTAAATTAAAAACGTCAAAAATGAGGTTTTATAAATAAATGAATAAGCAAATAATTAAATCCAAAAACTTATTAAAAATTCAAGATCAACAAGGGGGTACACTTGCCATTTTGACAATTCTAAGACAAAAGTTGATAGCAATAAAGGTTGAGCCTTTTAGATTTTGGCCAGCTGAGGTCAGTAGCAAAAATAACAGTTTCTTTTGAATTTCAAAAAATCTATCAGGAGCCCGTTTCATAATTGCCTGAAAGTGATTAGTTGATTAGTGTTGCAGTTTTTTGAGAAAAACTATTGCAGCAGTGCAGTCCACCGTTTTTGGAGTTTTAAGTACCACATCGTAGCTGTTGAAGTGTTTTATCCAAAAATCATGAAGGATTCAATTTATCCCCGCTGACTCATTCAGTCAAAAGAAAATCTGAAAACAGCTACACTAATCAATAATAACTTTTGTGCAACGCAGAAATCGAATAGTCAAATCCAAAGGGAAGCCCCCACCTAAACTTTGATCAGGACAAAGTGAGATGGCAATTAAAATAAATACGATGAACATTATGTAGACAAATACGTAAGAAATCTATACGTTTTGGTACCTGAACGGTTTCAGTATCACGTAAGCAGATCACGTAAGGATGACCTTCTGCAACTGACTAGAATAAAAAAACTAAATATTAAAAAATTTCGTAATAATTCAAAGTGAAACATTTAATTTTATTATTAGCATTAACTCAATTTCCATAAGTTAGAATAAAGATAAGCCAGCTTGAGAGTACTTTATTTACTGCCGTTAATCGCTGACGATATTTTATTGGTCGTTGATTCTTCCCATGCCACTATCCATGCCTTCCCCTTCCCATGCCAAGGAATATTGGGACAATTTTCGTAACCAGAAATTTTAGTAATACAATAATTCAGCCACAAAAATTTGGTTTAATATACGTATGACCAAATCTTAACAGTCATCTTTTACCTTCGGCTTTCCACCAGTACACAGGCACAATTTTGAATATCCTATACGTGAGCCGTCATCAAGCACAACTACCTAAAAAGTGTGCAGTTTACGACATTGGAAAACTAAGGAATAAATCAATAGAATATTCTGGGAAGGTGCCGTAGTAAAGTAAAGGTGAAAGAAAAAAAGATTCTTTACGCAAGACGAAAAATGTAGAAACCTGAGCAATGTGGACCGATACCTTTAGTAAATTTTGCAGTTTTACAAACTGCTGAACACTCGCGTATTCAGTATTTTGTTTGACAAAGAGGGTCCAACCCTTTCTTAATTCGGTCGGTGGTCTGAACTTATTGAAGAATTAAATAAGGTATTAATCCAGATCACTAAGCCCTATTTCTTAGGTTTATCCTTAAGATTTTGAATATTTTTGAAAATTGTCACTAGGCAGTGAAGGTAGAAAAGATATCGGTAAAACCCTTAAATCTGCAAAAATTGGCATAAAACCTTCCCTGTCAGCAGAGGAGCCGATGGCGCGAAACCACTTGGAAAACGGCCAAATTTGCAGCTAAATTTTCAAGAGTCTGTATAATCCTTTTATAGACTCTTGCTTGTACTACAATCAACTAAAGGTGTTATTTCGCGAAAACTAAGAGAGAGTTCGTTCAATAGGAAATACGTCCCCCCCGCTGCGAGGTTTTTGCCGCTGCGCCTCAGCGCAGCAGGTCTCGTTTGCTCTGCCCGGGCCCTCACATGCAGTTTGCTTGGTAAAGATATTCCTCACCCTAAATGAGTGTGCACAATGGTTTAATATAGGGCTTGTATGATTTGCGTGTGAAATTCGGTCTTTTATTCCAAAGAACTTCTTTTTCCAATTCATGCAGAAATGACGCATGTGTTTGCTCATGTATTCATGGCAATTCCAAAATGGGAAAGTCTTTTCTCTGCTCTGATTGATGACTCCTATTTAAGATTAAGCTCCCGTGGCTGGCGGCCCTCAGCTATCGGGCGCGATGGCTACTGCGATGCCATTGCTGCTTTTATGCGACAGGCTCAAAACAATTCTCTTCTGGAAATGAACACTTCAACCTCCAAATGCTAAAAAATATGTTCACAAATACGTTCACTATGCCGGCATAAAAGGGGCAGCGGACACTGTCCGTCGTGGACAATAGGACCTTTCCTCTCCCAAGGTAGTTTCACGCCCAGGTAGGAAGACCGCACCGAAGCCGTTGCACTGATTAGCCTTACTAAGCAATAGGTCGCTACAGACAGGAGCAGTAAACTGTCATCGATATGTATATTGTATACTAAAGACAAGGGGTATAAATGTTTTAATGGTTTTGTGTTGCGTGGCGACTTCTTGCTTGGGGAGGATTTTAGGAAGGGTATGACAAAGAAAAAGATAATGGAAGGAGCCAGCCATGGATTTTTCTCAAATCTGTGGACTTTGGGATCATTGGAATCTTCTTCTTAAAGGATGGTAAAACAAACATATTCTAATCAGGCAAGCCGACCCGCTATCCGGTGACCAGCGACCACGTAGGGGACCGAGCGTTAAAAGAGGTCAGCCATCCGGTCTGAATCGTTGACGGAACTTAGACTCCTGTTCTACACTGTCATGGTACCGCTCAGCTTACCTGTACAAACTAAAATTTACAGGGGGTGGCTCTCCGAGTTAAGCTTCCTACATTTACAGTTTACTGTAAATGTCTCCTTTGTGGGGCCTCGCGAAAGCTCACCGGCTAGCGGGCGGGAAGTAACTATACCTACCTACCTACCTAAGATTAAGCTTTTTAACAGCTCACCAACGATTTCTCAAATGCATGAATCTGACAGAAACAATTGCTAACATATAAAGCTGAAGCTGAATTGTTTCAGGTTTTCTGGCGATATAAAACTAAATTTCTTAAACTTTAAAAATATTCAGACAATGTTTTGCACGTTTATTTTCTGTAGTAAGCAAGTGAGAGCTCCTTATAAAATAATTCGCTGCGCAGCTGGTTTACAATTACTGAAAATGTCCGTCCAGCGAAAACTTTTGTTATAAATAAACGTTTGTTATAAATCGGTATCACGTTACTTAATGCTGGTTGTTCGCAATTTGGTTGTTCTGGTGGGCCATGGATCCTACAAACTCTCAGTCTTACTAAAATCAAACAAAAGAACTCAAATCCCTGGCCACTACAAAATGTTCGACTATTGCTTATGACTATTATTTGTTTTAACCTTCCCAATGTAACCAAACAACCCCTACCTCCGCAGATGCGTTCGTAAGTCATCGAAAGGGTCGATATAATGAGCACCAAGACTTAGGCTTTGATCGTTGGCATAAGCAAGCATTGAGCCAAATACAAAGCCCACGGTAGCAGCAAAAACAAACTACTAAGTTCGTAAATTAAGTGAAAGCAACGCAGTGAGCTAGCTAGATTGTACACTTTCACAAAAGCGGGGACTAGAACGATTATTACATAGCAGCTGCGAGCATGCTGATTCCTTAGTTACATCTTAGTTCTTCAATGCCTCAAAGTTATTCTATACCTGAATTAGCCAATTAAAACAATGCGAAATTAAAGATTTACTTCAGTAAACATTTCATCGTTTATATCATCACGCGGAAACTTAACAAAGGTATACAAACACGTCACAACCACCGAAAATAAAACCAAGCAATAGAAGTGACTAGATTATCTACAATCTCTATTGATGGGTTTTGAATGAAATTTGAAATTGAAAAACTGAAAAACGAAAACTGGAGGAACGTGAGATGAACTTCAAAGCAGGCACTACAAGAATACCATACGTACAAACATTTTCCTGAAACATGTTGCATATACAGAATCAAGATTCACGATTATTAATGGGCTTAAAAATTTCAAAAAGTTTTAAAAAGTTTTAACTTCCACAGCGAGTGAAATTCAAACATGCAATCCAAAATCACCTCCTTCAATAAACTTAATTAACTATAAAAAGGCTGTTTTTGAACTCTGTTTTAGCTTGGAATCGAAGACTAATGCCAGCTACAACGGCATATACCACGAACCGGAATGTAGGTGGAGATGGGACCCAGGGAAACACAACCACACTGATAGCACAAACGTCTGGTTCTACAGCGCAGGGCCAGCCTGAACCCTATCAGTCCACAGACTACTACAAATATGCAAATTAGCATTAGACCAGTCACGTGACTGCAGGTCGTCTGGCGGCCACTGGAAATCATCTGCCAGCCAAAAGCCAGCTGGTCCAACAGCTGGGGCGTGGTACCAAATTCCATGGTAATAAGGCGGCTGAAAGGCAAGCAATAGGAGGCAGAATCAAAGCCACTGATACGCAACTTTCGAGCACCGATCTTTTGACCCAGAATTCCTGTAAACAGAATATCTTCCAGAGGGAACCAGTGGCGAAAGCCGTCGGCTGCTTTGATCAGATCTGACAGCATATCAGTGGTCAGAACATATCCTGTGCCACTGCAATAGGATGGAAAGAGGGCGGGTGGATAGTCGCGGGCAGAAATATACCTAAAATAGAGGGAACAGTTACGTGTTACACAAATACATGAAAAGAAAGAAACGTAAACGCGTGCTAACTTTATAGGAATGAAACGCAACCAACCGCTTGCTGTTGATTTTACTTTCATACATTCACAACAATTTCTAGCCTCTTTAAGATTAGATCTTTAAGCAACTAAGCAACAACGTTATTGAACCAGTTCAAAATTGCAAAAAAATTACTCCAAACAATTCTGCCAAATCCACTGCTTGAAATCCTAATTTTTTTCACATACGTATTTCATCGCACCTCAAAACAATACAATCTAAATATTGTTTTTCAAAATATATACAAGAATAAAAATGCTCCGATGGAGCATGAAAAATGCAATATGGGTGACACTGGGTTTTAAGCAGACAGAGGACTAGGTTTTAAAACGTTAATATGGTAGGGGCAGGTTGTAAATGCCAGGAGGACTAGGTTAAAAGCGCACTAATATGGACCAGCTTCGCTGAACAACTCATATTCGCGGAAATTGTCCAGACAAAAATGCTGGCGGCAATCGTTCAACAAGAATAAAAATGCTCCGGTGGAGCATGAAAAATGCAATATGGGTGACATTAGGTTGTAAATGGACAGAGGACTAGGTTTTAAAACGTTAATATGGGAGGGGCAGGTTGTAAATGCCAGGAGGACTAGGTTAAAAGCGCACTAATATGGACCAGCTTCGCTGAACAACCCATATTCGCGAAAACTGTCCAGAGTTTCTATCGGCTGCTGCTTGCTGTTGATATTGGCAGTTCTTCGAAAAATTGTACGATATGTCAGCATGGCCTGCAACTATATGTGGTCGTGCTCCTTTATTATACAACTTAATAATACACGTACATAATGTCAACTGCTTTTCGCATCAACTTAATACAAGATTCTGCGCTGACACTGCAGAAAAAACACCTTGAACACCTTTCTACCAGAACTGCACCTGGTGAGGGGTCAATGCGTTTCGGCGCATGATCTGGCGGCGAGCTTCCGCCACCAGGAGGGTCTTGCTTATGCGAATGCAAGGACGCCATATTGATATCGGACAATATGGTATCCGGCCAATGAAGACAAACTGAGGCTGGGCCCTGACAGCGGCTCCTTACGCCTGTAGCCAGGGGTCTCAATGAGGTCTCTGGCTACTTACGGTGTAGGCCCCACTATGTACTGAAGCCCACCAGTACATAGTGTTATCCCGGTAAGACAGGCTTCGGTGATTGTGGTCCCTGATAATCACTGAACCTCTCTTACGTTCCCGATCCCCAACTCTCCCCCTCACTCTGGCCCAAAATTATCTATATAATGGGAGGAGGGGAACCAAAGTTCCGTGCCAGAGGCACGAATCAATCAAAATATGGGAGGGTCCTGTGCCTGTCCCCCAGCGCTATTGAGCTCTTATACCCATTGGACAAACGACCCCAGCTCCCGGGGGGATTCTCTTAGGCTTGTAGGAAAATTTTGAGCTTCCAGCTCGAATCGTGGGCTTTACTCGTGGGGGTGTGATTATGGTTCCACTCTGCAAAATTCAAAATTCTCCCGTCCCCGCTGTGCATATTACAGATATATAGGAGCAGATAGGGCATATCACTGCTGACGAAGACGGACAGACCGGAAGAGAACCAGTGGAGAACTAATTGATAGCCTGATATCACGCCTTTTCTCTGGTAAAACTACCACAGGAGACAGGAAATAGGTAAAACCCGACCAGTCAGCAGGGACAGGATGCCAGACCCTGCTGACAACAACATCACTTACTTCAGGTATGCCAACCCGCTATCTGGTGACACCTTCGAGGATGAGTAAGGACGGTCGGAGGTCGACCAGGACAGGTCAGTACCGCCTCAGTGAGGTGACCACACCGGTACACCTCACTAGGTGCCAATGTTTAGCCTTCTGTGCTGACTTCAATGGTTTGTCCAGCTTGCCGGCACATAAAAGTGTGGGGGTGACTCTCTGGTATAAAGCTTCCTACATCCAATGTGGATAACCCCGACGCAGTCGGAGTTATTCACCTTGGTTGTCTCTATGGAGAGGCCTCGCGACAGCTCACCAGCTAGCGGGCGGGAAGTGAATTCTACCTACCTACCTACCAGAACTGCATTGTTTTTGGAATAAGCTTTAATATTTCAAAATCGTCCCGCTTGCTTTGAAAGTTGAAGAATGCAGGATCTTACTCGTATGTCATGTGGAGTGGAGCATGAGTGACCGCGAATATGGATTGTTCAGCGAAGCTGGTCCATATTAGTGCGCTTTTAACCTAGTCCTCCTGGCATTTACAACCTGCCCCTCCCATATTAACGTTTTAAAACCTAGTCCTCTGTCCATTTACAACCTAATGTCACCCATATTGCATTTTTCATGCTCCACCGGAGCATTTTTATTCTTGTCCTATTTCATTTTTAAGGTTCTCAGTAAAAAGCAAAAACGTTAAAGCTGTGTGAAAGAAACTTTAAAAATTCCGCCAATCATTAATCGTTAACCGAAAGTACAGAACAAAGAAGCTTGAAAAGTTCCAATTTCTTCCATTTTCTCTATTTTGACAGAAATCCAACATCCAGTACCCATGGCTGCAATTGTTTTAGTTACTGTATATAGCATATAGCACTCTACTGCAGCGCAACCAAATGCAAACTTTGCTGTCAGTGAAGGAAACTCATAAGACACGATTTGCAATGCTCTTCCGTACTTGTATACAAAGTTTCAGGCGATTGCTCTTTGTCTCTTGCTAGTGATAGGCCGTGCTGCACTTCAGTCTTCAGCAGCACTCTACTGCAACGCAACCAGACGCAAACGTCAATGCCAAAGAAGGAGACTTACACGGCACAATTTCTAATGCTATTCCGCTGTTGCCTGCAGAAGTTCAGGCGATTGCAAGTTATCTGTAGTTAGTTATAGGCCGTGCTGTACTTCAGCAGCACTCTACTGCAGCGCAACCAGACGCAAACGTCAATGCCAAAGAAGGAGACTTACACGGCACAATTTCTAATGCTATTCCGCAGTTGCCTTCAGAATTTCAGGCGAGTGCTGTTTGTCTGTTGCTAGTTATAGGCCGTGCTGTACTTCAGCAGCACTCTACTGCAGCGCAACCACATGCAAACTTTACTGTCGGTGAAGGAAACTCATAAAACACGATTTCCAATGCTCTTCCGTACTTGTATACAAAGTTTCAGGCGATTGCTCTTTGTCTCTTGCTAGTGATAGGCCGTGCTGCACTTCAGCAGCACTCTACTGCAACGCAACCATACGCAAACGTCAATGCCAAAGAAGGAGACTTACACGGCACAATTTGTAATGCTATTCCGCTGTTGCCTGCAGAATTTCAGGCGATTGCAAGTTATATATAGTTAGTTATATGCCGTGCTGTACTTCAGCAGCATTCTACTGCAGCGCAACCACATGCAAACTTTACTGTCAGTGAAGGAAACTCATACGGCACGATTTGCAATGCTCTGCCGCACTTGTGTGCAAAATTTCGGGCGATTTCAACTTAACGGTAGTTAGTTACAGGCCGTGCTGTACTTCTGCAGCACTACACTACAGCGCAACCACATAGTAACATCGTAATAAGTATACAAAAAGTATCTATAATAGTTTGGCATGTCCTGAACAATCTGTATGCCGAATTTCAAATACCAGTGACGAATGAATTACTTGTTATCGACTGTGCTGTGTTTGGGGCAGCACATACAGCACGGTGGAAGCTACAGAGTGCACTAACTAACATAGCTACAGTTCCTCCGTACTACAGACATACTTTTCACCAAGTTTCATATGTTTAGCCGTTTACAGTAAGTCTACAGACAGCGTGCTATGGTTGCTGCATAACAGTACAGCACGATAGCAGCACCGCACAGCGCTGCGACTATGCTCATCGTTTTCAGCGACCCCGATAACCCTTATATGCGTCCCACTATATGGCCCAAAACAGCATATTTGGGCCTATTTTTGACTATTTCCTGTAGAGTTGGGACTTAGAAATTTTCCGAAAATGGCTATTTGGCCGGACCAACTTTGGGCCGGCCGCCAGAACGATCCTGGCCAGATATCAAAAATCGCCCTCGTTAGGACATATAAACCCTTCCGTAGATCCTTATGCAACAAACCACGTCTCTCTAGCGTCTTCCCTGAGTCCTGTAGCTTTGACAAAAAATTGGCCATTTTTGGCCATTTTAGCGCCAAGTCCACTTTTGGCCGGCCGTACAGGTGGCCGGCCGGGCCGGGCAGCGAAAAAATATCAAAAAGGTTCACTTTCGGGGTATATACGTTCAGAAAAACCAAACTTCACCTGCTGAAAATGCCCAGATCGTTCTAACACTGCGACAGAAAATTGCATTTTTCCAAGCGTGACTTACACGGAAAAAAAACAAACGGACCTAACTTGCCCGGAAGCGAAAATTTTCAAAGTTGGAAATTTTGACCAAAACTTTTTTGCGTCTTGTAGTACTCGTCGTGTAGATTCCAACGATACCAAAATTGTCCAGTTTCGTTGAGTATTTAGCTGGCACGGAGCTCGAACGGGTCTCCAAGGGCCGCACTGAGCCTTTTACACCCATATTATAGGGGAGCGCTCTCGCGCTCCCCTATAATAACAGTTTAACAATTTGTCGGCACGACTTTGCAGCTATTACTGTATACGCACATATAGGTGTGTTCGTAATACTTAACATTACATAATTAATACAACCAACAACACAACTTAATTTAATTAATGCATATAATCCAACACTTAATACAACATAAATATATATGCAGTAAAAATTGGTGTCACAAATTCCGCTCTGGTAACTCACTATAAAACGCTTGAAGTATATAAAGCATAATATTTCAAAATCAGCAAGCTCGCCTGGAAAGCTGACGAATTTAGAACTTAAGACAATAAAGGTCAAATGCGGAGTGGAGCATGCGTACCCGCGAATATGGGTTGTTCAGCGAAGCTGGTCCATATTAGTGCGCTTTTAACCTAGTCCTCCTGGCATTTACAACCTGCCCCTCCCATATTAACGTTTTAAAACCTAGTCCTCTGTCTGCTTAAAACCCAGTGTCACCCATATTGCATTTTTCATGCTCCATCGGAGCATTTTTATTCTTGTCCTATTTCATTTTTAAGGTTCTCAGTAAAACTTGAGCAAGAATGTTAAAGCTTTATGAAAGAAACTTTAAAAATTCCCCCAATAATTACGTAACAGTCAACCAAGCCATAGAACAAAGAAGCTTGAAAAGTACAAAGATTTTGGCAGAAAAACCCTCATCCACTACAAATAAGAATATTTTAGAAAGTTGCAGAAAATTATCTGTAGTTCGTTATAAGCCATGCTGCACTTCAGTAGCACTCTACTGCAGCGCAACCAGACGTAAGCGCCACTGCCAAAGTAGTAGACTTATTCGGTATGATTTCCAATGCTATTCTGCACGTGTCTGCAGAATTTCAGACGATTGCAACGTTTGTGTAGCTAGTTATAGGCCGTGCTGTACTTCAGCAGCACTATACTGCAGCGCAACTAGACGCAAACGTCACTGCCAAAAAGGAGGCTTATATATACGGCATGATTTCCAATGCTATTCTGCACGTGCCTGCAGAATTTCAGACGATTGCAAGTTATCTGTAGTTAGTCATAGGCCGTGCTGTACTCTCTCTCTCTCTCTCTCTCTCTCTGGCTGCAGGCTCATCGCATCGGCATATGAGTCAGGGCTAAATTAGCCCCGCCACCTCCAGGAACCCAATCACCAGTTTGGGGTCCGTAACCAGGATATCCAGGTAGGGGGTATGTCCCAGGGTATGCAGTCTATACGTCGCTAATGCAGGGCAATCAAGCAGGAGGTGCTCCAGGTCTTCTTCTGCTTCTCCGCATCGGGGACAGACAGGACTTGTTGCCTGACCTATGCGGTGCCTGTAGGCTGCCAGCAGGCTGCAGTGGCCTCCTGAGCGCAGTTGGGCCAGAATTACCCTCTGTTTTTTGGACAATCCGGCCTCCTTTTCGTCGCTGGTTGGTTGTAGTCGTGGATTTATTCTCCGTACAAGTGGATGGTCAATACTGGTTCTCCAGTCTTCTGCCGTCTTCCGATATACATACTTTTGCATGGTGGGAAGGTCCACCGGTTCGTCTAGCTGGGCAAGGGCTGATCCTTGCTTAGCTATTTCGTCCGCTTTCTCATTTCCAGGAACTCCGGTGTGTCCTGGTACCCACTGGAAGGATATTCTTCCGTCGGCTTCAAACAGGAGATTCCAGATTTGCGCTTCCATTTCCCCTATGGCCGCTCCTGGTCCCTTTCCCAGCCTCTGTAGCGCAGACCGGGAGTCGGTCAGAATGATCATGGTCGGACGGTCTGTTTCACGGCTCCACTTCTGCACGTACCATTCCAGGACCATTCTTATTGCCTTTAGCTCAGCCCGGTAGCTAGAGCAAAGTTTTCCGGCCGGTTTGCAGATTCGTTCAGTGGTCCCATCTGGGAGTATGATGAATGCTCCAGCTCCTCCGTCGTCAGTCCCAGATTTGGCAGACCCGTCAGTATAGGCTTCTACTCGACCGCCTATGGTGCTGACTTGGCCGTTCCACTCCAGACAGATGTCTACTTCTGGCGGTTGTGCCCAGGGCGGTTTGGGTGGCTGCCGTAGTATTGGTTCTCGTTCCATTCCGGCCAGATCCCTGACGTGTCGATTTTCTTTGGCAAATTCCCGCCATGATGTCACCGATTTCAGTCTTTTCCTGCAATTGCCATCAGCAGCAATTCTTCTCGGGTTTCCCTCTTCCAGGACAGTCGATTTAAGGTAGGCTGACAGGGCTTTCCTTTCAGTGACTGTTCTGATGGGAAGGAGGTCTGCTTCTACCAGAACTGCAGGAGTAGGTGCAGTACTGGTGCATCCAGTTACCAGTCTCGCCGCTCTGCTGTTTAGGACTTCCAGATTCTGCAAATTGGTCTTGGCCACTGAAGGCCCCCAACCTCCAATGCCATACTCCGCCACCGATCTGATGTATGTTAGATATACCGTTCTCAAGCTGGATTTGGCCATACCCCACGACTTTCCAGCAGTGCAGCTCATGACTTTGAGCCTGGATTTCATTTTTGCTGTGAGTGTGGCTATGTGCTGTCGAAAGGTGAGCCTTCTGTCAAAGGTAACTCCCAGAAACTTGGGATTTGCATTGAACGGTACAGGATCTTGCCCGTAGGACAGGCTCACAGTCGTCTTCGCCTGGTGAGGGTCCGTGGTGAACAGAGTGGCTTCGCATTTCGCAACGTTCACCGTCATTTTCCACTTATCAGCCCAGTTCTTGATCTCGTCCACGGCCAGCTGTATGCATCTTTCTGCTTCTTCAATTCGTTGGTGGCTTGCCCAAACAGCCAAATCATCTGCGAACAGACTGATCCGAACATTTTCCGGCAACGTGGCAGCGATATCGTTGATAAATACCAGGAACAGCATGGGAGAAAGTACTCCCCCTTGCGGAACTCCAGCTAAGAACCGCCGGAATTTGCTGTGTCTGCCGTTGATGCGGACACTAGCTCGGCGGTCAGATAGGTACTGCTTGATCCAGATGATGAATTTAGCAGGGACGTTACAGCTGAGCAGCTTTTCTAGTATTCCTGGGCGCCACACTGTATCAAATGCCCTAGCAAAGTCGATTAGGGCCATTACAGTTCGTTGGGGCGGCCTGCTGTGGAATCCATCGGCTATGTCCTGGGTAATTCGCATTATCTGATCTTCTGTTGAATGGTTTTGCCGGAAGCCGGCCTGTGCTTCGGCAAAGAAATGCTGATTCTCCAGAATGTACGCCAGCCTATTTTTTACCAGCTTCTCCATTATTTTACATATGTAGCTGGTCAGACTTATAGGTCGATAGCTGGCTGGCTGATCTAATGGTTTTCCTTTCTTGGGAATTGGAATAATAGTTGCCTTCTTCCAACTGCTCGGAATCTCTCCAGACGCCCAGGAGAGATTGTAGACGTGCAGCAGGGCCACCAGTCCAGCTGGTGGGAGATTCAGCAGCATTTCCGGAGTTATTCGGTCGTTTCCAGGGCATTTGTTCCTCGGAAGATCAGACATAGCCGATTTTAGCTCTGCCATTGTGAACGATTTATGGCTTGGTTCCTGATCCTGGTCTGATGAGGTCTTCCACTGACGTAATTTAGCTCCAATGATCCGTTTCCGTTTCCGTTCCGGCTTTCCTTCTTTCACTCTGCTGACAGCTGCATATTCTTTGCAAAGGACCTCAGCTCGGTCCCTGTCAGTTGTATAGACTTTTCCGTTCCTGACCAGGGCAGTAGAGGTGACTTTGCCGTGGCGCCCATCCATTGCCTTAATCAGAGACCATACTCTATTTGGGTCGCTGTTGGCGTCCAGTTTCGTGGTGGTGCTCCTCCAGCATTCAGATTTCTTTTTCTGAATAAGATCATTGGTTTCCTGATTTAGCTGAATCCATTTCCTTCTGTTTTCTTCACTTGAGCTGGCCAGTTTTCTGGCTTCCCTCCGCTGTTTTACTGCAGATTCAACTTCTTCATCCCACCATGGCTTGGGGTATTTTCTCCTTCCACAAGGTATGGCCTTGTTGGCTGCGTACGATATTGCGTCTGTGTACTTCAGTACTATTGTCGTGTGTACTATTGTCGTGCTGTACTTCAGCAGCACTCTACTGCAGCGCAACTAGACGCAAATATCACTGCCAAAAAAGGAGACTTATACGGCATGATTTCCAATGCTATTCTGCACAAATTATCATCAAGTTTAATATGTTTAGCCGTTTACAGTAAGTCTACAGACAGCGTGCTATGGTTGCTGCATAACAGTACAGCAAGATAGCAGCACCGCACAGCGCTGCGACTATGCTCATCGTGTTCAGCGACCCCGATAACCCTTATATGCGTCCCACTATATGGCCCAAAACAGCATATTTAGGCCTATTTTTGACTACATGTGGAGTTGGGACTTAGAAATTTTTCCAAAATGGCCATTTGGCCGGACCAACTTTGGGCCGGCCGCCTGAACGATCCTGGCCAGACATCGAAAATCGCCTCGGTTATGACACGCTACCCATCCCAGTTTCTTATGCAACAAGCCGCGTCTCTCTAGCTTGTTCCCTGGGCCCTGTAGCCGTGACACAAAATTGGCCTTTTTTGGCCATCTTAGCGGTCAGGCTACCTTTGGCCGGCCGCACAGGTGGCCAGCCGGGCCGGGCAGCGGAAAATTGTCCAAAAGGTACGTTAACACAAATACTACTCTCAGAAAAACCAAACTTCACCGGCTGAAAATGCCCAGATCGTTCAGTTTTTGAGTTCGACTAAAACGGCTTCCCCAAGCGTGACTTACACGGAAAAAACAAACGGACCTAACTTGTCCGGAAGCGAAAATTTTCAAAGTTGAAAATTTTGACCAAAACTTTTTGATACTTGTTGTACTCGTCGTGCTGATTCCAACGACACCAAATTTGTCTAGTTTGGTTCAGTATTTAGCTGGCACGGTGCTCGAACGGGTCTCTAAGGGCCGCGCTGAGCCTTTTACACCCATATCATAGGGGGAGCGCTATCGCGCCCCCCTATAATACCACTTATTTCCAGGACACCGATGTGGCCAGTCCCAGCCGCGGCAAATTCCCATGAAAGATCGACTGATCCCCGCAGATCTCTGCTCCGACAGAAACTCTATCAGGGTCCATGGATCTACCAAGACGTCAATGTCCGTTTTGAACAGGAAAGGCACTTCGGTGCACTGAGAACGGGCCCAGGAAAGCATGGCGTACGTTTTAAGGGTAAGGTTGGCATAGGAGTCCACAAAGTTGCCACTAAGAATATCACCAAATTGTTGAGCTTCCAATGTCACGTTTCGTCTGAGGTCATTGCTGGCAGAAGACTGAAAGAAACCCACAGAAAAATACATCACTTTAGTACAGAAGAAAAGCACACAAACACAACTCAGATCTTGCAAAATATTAATGCTCTGCACGACAGTAGCGTAGCCAGAAATTTCGAGAGGGGGAGAGGAATACCAAAATTTGCCGGGGATTTGGGGGCTGTGCCCCCACGAAGCCGAAACAATTTTGGAATTTCCCTGGAAAGCGAGTATTTTGAACTCATTTTCGCTGTTCCAAACGCTATGATGGTAATCGCGCCGGGGGCGCGAAAACTTTTTGACAAATGGTAGTTCACGTATTACAGTTAAAAATTCTGGGGTTCCACAATTGGCTAACCGCCTGCTGCACAATATTTTCAAATTTCTTTGCTGGTGTAGCTTTCGCTAAGTTTGTGTAATGCAAAAATTTCTAGAATTAGAAACTAAAACTCAGCATTCGTGAAAACATTGCAAACAATCTTATTTCGAAAGCAGCTTCCAATCCAGGCAAGCTGATGTTTGAAAATGTCGACAAGGAAAATTACGTTAACCTGCATATACAACACAAGTACACACAAAATGCCAAAACAGGGGCATAATTTTGAAAACAGGGTCCAACTCTTAAACAGAGAATCTGGAGCGAAAATGTTACAAAAATGACCAGTTTACACTTAATTGGCTAAAACTTTGTTTTTGGTACCCAAGAAGAGTGATCCCCAAATCCCTAAACCCTCTGCCCTGAATGCCCACAGAAATATCATTTAACGAATGCATACTACGTGCGTGTGTTAACATACCAAATCTCCCAAGACAAATATGACCGAAACAGAAAATTCGGATCGCAAAACATCAGCCCATGTCGATCGAATAAAATTCCGCTGAGTAAACTGGTCAACAACAGTGGTGACAAAAACCACCGCAAGAGCAGAGGGAGACCCAGTAACCGTCCGGTTTGCAGGATAACACGAAGGGGGACTGAGACTAAACTGAAGGGATAGGGGGAACATGATCGGAAGGCCGGGCCTGTAGTCCAGGCCGCCCTTGGCCGGCCAGCTGCCGGCGAGATCGTCCAGTTCACAGCGAAGATTGCATAATAGGAAGGGCCAGCTGCACAGTAAGCCCAGAGCAATTAGGCATCCGGTAAATACCGTAATCTCCACATAGAACGGATTCCGCCAAGTACTGTTAAGCGAAGAAGAGCTGGAGCCCGTTGACTTGCTCAGAACCATGCTAAGCGAAGCTGTAGGGATTAACACTGAAACGTAGGTACTTACGTAAATGAGGAGCAAAGAAAAGGGTCAGCATCTAACACAGATAGCACGCAACAAAACAAATCAAGCAGAAAACCAACACAGAATGAAACAAAGTGTTCCAGATTTACAACCACAAAAACTTGAGTAAAACAAAACAAAACAGTTTTTCAATCCCCAAATTTTCCACTCCGCCGTAGCCAGCGAAATACTACATAGTAGCTTATTACGCCAACTTCGTCGTTGACATTAAGCTAACTCTCTTCCTATGTAAATGCAACTCGCAACGCACTGCCTCCTTAAACAGACCGTGTCAACAGAACTTTGCGATGCCTTAACGAAACCAGCTCCAACCTCTTCTAACCTTTCTTAACGTTTACTACGTTTACGAACCCAATATATATATATATATATATATATATATATATATATGTATATATATATATATATATATTAGGGATGGGCGCGGAAAAAAAAGGACTGGAAAAAAAAGGTTTTTTTTCCGTTTTTTTCCATTTTTTTCCGATGGGGTGGAAAAAAATGGAAAAATATTCCTAACGTTATTTTGACGATTTTTACAATGAAATATCATGTTTTCTGAGCTTTTCCAGCAATTTCACACTACTTACAACCGTTTCCGTGGGTCATAGTAGGTGGGGGTATGTTAAATCTGACGAAATTGTATTTGTTTTTTTCGACGCATCGGAAAAAAATGGAAAAATATTCGGGGCATGTTCTGAAAGTTAATTTATGATCTCAGTACATTAAGAAACTATCAAAAAACAGTGTTTAATGAGGTAAGAATACGATATTCATGAATTTGAGCTAATTTTGGGATTTGACATTTTTTCCCTTGGAATGTGAAAATGATTGCATAACCCAGGTAGGGTTAATAATTCCATACCTAACAGTCTAGTGTTCAGCCAAAACTGTTAAAATATCTGGAATTGTTTACTTTACGAAGCGCGTTACCTACGAAAACCACAAACTAGGTCTGGTATAACCGCCAAGGTATACAGAAGTCACCTGTCCTTTGCTTTACAGCGTTACCCTCTGAAAATATTTGATTCCTAGAATCAATACTGGAACCTTTCTAAGCGCTTGTGTTATTGCACTACCAATTTGGGGCTACTAAATATCGTGAAAACTGCTTCTGTGCATGCAAAAACATAAAATAACTTAACTTTTAGCACATTGTGTAATTTTGGAGTGACCGGAAAAAAAAGGAAAAAAATGGAAAAAAATGGAAAAAAACCGGAAAAAAAAGGTTTTTTTTCCGGCAATCTTTTTTTTCCGGAAAAAAACCAACCCTAATATATATATATATATATGCTAATTATTGATCACTGAAATGCTGAAATACAGCTTAGCCCAGGAAATTTTTCTTGGGGGGCTCTTTGGGGGGGCGAACCTTTTACAAGTTTTCTAAACACATGCTAAACATTGCGCCATTTCTATAGTGATCGTCAAAAATAAGCGGATTTAGTGCAAAATAGGCAAAAATCGAGTAAACATCCCCGGCGAAGCCGGAAAAGTTTCGAAAATTTGGCCTTCTGAGCGACTTTTTCAGGGCAAAAGTTGGTAGCTAAAGGGGCGCCCACTTTTCTTGGGGGTGGGCGATTTTTGGGGAGGAAGGGTGTTTATGGGGGCCCCGCCCCCAACAGAACAAGCCCAGCTTGAAGGCGACTTCATAGTAGTCAACGCTCAATGACGCGCGTTAAAGCATCCGCTTGCAACATTGTTTCATCCCTTTAAAATCCCACTGCAGTCGATTCAAGCTCACAATTGTAGGATACCTGAGTTACGCGAGTCGAGGAGCATCTACTCAGTCGGGCAGAACAATGAAATCAGCACTAACCTAAGATATACCTACAAATCAACGTAGGCCTTGCAGCCAGATGCACCCAGGCCTACCGCCACCATAGGTAAAATATAATCCTTGGAACTACTTACATCATACACTAACATAGGGTAGGATTCTGGGGGACACCTTGCCCACACTGCCTTGCCGTGTACGTCAACCTTGCCGTCCACCCGTCCACCTTGCCCGAAGCCAACAAAAAGGATTTCACTTACCCGAGGTTTTCACCCAACAGGAAGCAGAGTTCCCCCTCCCTGGATTATGCCCCCAAGGC
The DNA here is from genome assembly GCA_030248195.1 of Trissonchulus latispiculum. NCBI lineage: Eukaryota > Metazoa > Nematoda > Enoplea > Enoplida > Ironidae > Trissonchulus > Trissonchulus latispiculum. The sequence goes on from JASAND010013282.1 coordinate 30,955, forward strand.
CCAATCCATCAGCCCAGCCGGGTTTTTACTGAGAGGGTCCGGTAGTCCGGTCGCCCGGGCCCTCATACTACTCCTATTGCTAATGGCCGGAGACATTGAGCCAAATCCAGGCCCCACTAACCGCGGGCCTCGTTGGCCGTGTGCCGTCTGCAGTCGGGGCGTTAGCCGCTCGGGCTACTCGATCTTCTGTACGAACTGTCGACTGTGGACACATGTGCCAAACTGTGCCCGCCTTACCGTGACCCAACTGAATTCCCTGTCTGACAATGAAATCAACCAGTACCGGTGCCCAGTATGCAGTAGCCCGTCATCCCCTCCTCATTCCCAGTCTCAAACCCTCTCCCCCGGAAGTCAGGCCGGGAGAATGCAGGCAGTACGAAACGTCAGAGCCCAGGACCCAGGCCCACGGAACCAGCCCTCCTGCCCATCCGCCCCTTCCTCCCCCCTACCCGACCAGGGGCCTGTTGGTTGGACTCTTCTGTCTGGAGACCCTATTCCAGGCAGGAAACCCAGAAGTCTAAGGCTCCTCCAATGGAATGTGGGGGCCGTCAAGGGAAAGAAAAAACTACTGGAGAAATTGGCAGCCGACCTGAACCCTGACGTCATCCTTATCCAGGAAACCTGGCTCAAGCCGGGAGAGAAGACGGATATAGCGGGGTATGAAGAAATCAATGCCTACAGAAGGGTGGGCCGACAGCAAGGCCAAACCGCCGGGGGCGGAGTAGCCACCCTAATCAGGAAAGGTATCTCGTATGCCGCCGAGGACAGGACTTTCCTGGCGCCAGACGATGAAACCTCTGATCTGGTTTCCATCCATCTACAGGCAAAAGGCGGACCAATCCAGATCACCAACGTCTACGTTCCACCAATAAACAACGATGGCCTTGATCAGCGACAACAACTATTTGATCCCTCCTACCTACCTGCTGGAAACAGGGCAATCATCTGCGGAGACTTTAACGCCCACTCCCCAACCTGGGACCCCTTCCAGCCCCTGGACAGACTGGGGGAAGCGGTTGAGGATTGGCTTTCCTCCAGCTCAATGCAGATTGCAAACTCTCTTAAGCCGACCCGCATCAGCCCACAAACTGGGGGACGATCTGCCCCAGACTTGACGTTGCTCCATCCAGCCTGGGACACCAAATACAACTGGCATGTGCTGGACACGTGCATCTCGGACCATTACCCAATCATCTGTGACATCAGCCTGACTACCGAGCTGAATGTCCCCCGCGCTGCTAACTACTACTGCTACCGAAAGGCCAATTGGCCGCTGTTCCAAGAGACCATTCGGCGCCAACTGAGCCTGAGGCCTGTGGATACGTATACCAGCCCGCATAAACTAAACCGGTGGTTCACGGAAGTAGTCACCAAGGCAGCAACAGTTGCAATACCCAAAAACAGGAGGCGCCAACCCAAAGTCTGGTGGAGTGATCAATTGACCCAAGCCCTCAGAACTGCTAGAGACCTGAAACGTCGCTTTGTGGCCAACCGAACTGAAGACAATCGTCACGCCTGGATCCAGGCAGAGCGATCTCTGAAGAATCTAATTGTGGAAGAGAAGAAGAAGACATGGCAGGACTTTGTGTCCACCCTTAGTCTTCGCAGTGATCCCTCTAAAGTGATGCGTACCGTCAAAGCCATTGATGGTAAAATGGATAAAGTGAACTCATACGAAGCTATCCGCAGAGGTAACAAGCTTCTTGTTTCGAACAAAGCCAAGGCCGACGGATTCATCAAGGAATACGCATCAGTTAGCCACTTGAAAGAGCGACCGGAAGACCGAGTGACCAAACGGAAGAACAAATCTCGCCTGAAGCGGAGCTGCCACTGCAAACTGGAGAACGCTACCCAATTCTGCCAACCCTTCCAGCTGGGAGAGCTGCATTACGCTATCAGTCAACTGGAAGTCAGGAAAGCTGCAGGCATGGACGTTATATCTAACGAAATGTTGATGAATCTCGGAGAGGATGGTAATCTTCTTTTGCTAGAACTGTTTAATCTCTCTTGGACTACAGCTGCTGTCCCGGCACCTTGGCGCCGGGCTAAAATCGTCCCCATCCCTAAAAGAGGGAAACCAGTGGATCAAGTGGAATCATACCGTCCCATAAGCCTCACCAGTTGTGTGGCCAAACTCATGGAACGAATGGTGAAAAATCGGCTCATTCATTGGTTGGAACGACATCAGAAGCTCAGCTCAGCTCAAAGGCAGGCAGGATTCAGACCTCTGCGGTCCACGGAAGATCAAATAATCCGTCTTATTCAATAAATCGTAGACGGATTCACAGCTAAGCAGCCAGCCAAACGAACTCTGCTGGTCCTAGTGGATTTCAAGAGGGCCTTTGACATGGTTTGGAGACCGGGTCTCATCCAGAAAATGTTGGATATGGAGGTACCCCTTTGCTACATCAAGTGGATACAGTCTCTCCTCTCGGACAGGCTAGCGAAAGTGGAGGTGAACGGCACCCTTGGCACCTACCGGAAGTTTCACCACGGAGTCCCCCAGGGTAGCTGCTTGTCGCCCATTCTTTTCTTGATTTTCATTAACGATATCCTACTGTCCATGCCGGAAGGAGTGCAAGCATCTCTATTTGCGGACGACCTTGCGATCTGGGTGCAGGACAAGGACCTCAAGTCTGCTGAACGAAAGATGCAAATTGCTCTTGACCGAATTACGGAGTGGTCACATAAATGGCATCTCGGCATCAACGCTGGGAAATGCGAATCCAGCTTTTTCAGCACCTGGAATAAGGAAGCATCCTTCCGCCCTGCCCTCACCATCAGTGGCCAGCCAATTCCATTCTCAGCTCACCCAACCTTCCTGGGTGTAACCTTTGACAGGCTCCTAAACTTTGGCCACCATGTATCCAGGCTCAAGGCCAAAGCCTGGCCGAGGTTAAGGATCCTAGCCTCGGTTGCCGATCGCGACTGGGGATGCTGCAAAGAAGACTTGAGAACCTTGTACCTGGTATTCGTTCGGTCCGCAATAGAATATTGCGGCGGAGGTTGGATGCCCTGTGCTGCAAGCACCCATCTGGCAACTCTAGAAAAAATCCAATGCCAGGCCGCCAGAACTATTACCGGCTGCCTCCGCGCATCTCCAACTGAACTCCTTCAACTAGAAGCCAACCTCATCCCAGTCTGTCTACGCACCCAGCAGCTCGCCAGTTTCGCCTATGAAAAATCACGAAGACTGCCAGCGGATAACCCAAGGCGGGCCACGATTGTCGCACCGCAACAGCAGCAGCGAAAACTGAAGTCCCAACCCTCTTGGAGAGAGGAAGCTGCAAGAATCAGCAGAGAAGTTGGAATATTAGACCTAACTCCTGAACCAATCCTTCCGCCATCCTCCATACCACCTATCTCCAGGGTGCTGGACGCCCAGGTGAACCCAGAACTTGCCGGTCAAGTTACCAAGGCGGACCCTGTTGAGTTCAAGAAAAGATTGGCTGACCAAACTCTGGATTCGCTGCCTACACCCAGTCTAACCATCTGGACAGATGGCGCGGCTGTTCAAGGAACGTCAAGCGGTGGAAGCGGCATATTCATCACATTCAGAGACGGCAGAGAGCCGGTCAGACTCTCTTTCCCTGCTGGCCGCTACTGCTCTAGTTTCAGAGCCGAGCTGACAGCGGTAGCCAGATCTCTAGAGTGGTTACTGGAAAACGTGAGAACGATCCCCACTGAAGCCACCATTCTACTCTGCACCGACTCTCAGTCTTTGGTGAAGCTACTGCACAGTGGCCTGAGAGCTAACTTCAGCCGCCTTCTCTCCAGTGTGTGGTCCAACCTTCAGTCGCTCGCTGGAAAATTCAAAATCATTATCCAGTGGGTGCCAGGTCATGCAGGCATTCAAGGAAATGAAACTGCAGATAAACTGGCAGCGGAAGGCTGCAGCATGGACCAACAAGCTGTTCCAGTCGACCTAGAAACCTCCAAAGCGGCTATATCTAGAGAGCTACATAGCCGCTGGTACCGCGGCATTCATCATCAACGGGGAAAGGAAATCTATCGTGGCAGGGGGCCTGTCCCGTCTCCCGTAGAGGCTGGCTTCACCAGGAGAGACAGGATAGTACTTAGCCAGCTGCGAACCGGCAAATCATTTTTGCTGGGACAGTTCCGTAATGTCGTAGACCCTGTCCGATACCCGTCCCCATTGTGCTCTTATTGCCAAAATGGTGAGGAGGAAGATCTCGCTCACCTACTCCTGAACTGCCCACGGCACACCCAGCCCCGGCTCAAAAACCTGGGTCCCAACCCAACCCTGTCCTGCCTCTGGGACCAGCCAGAACCGGTACTCTGCTTCCTTCGTGATAGTGGACTCTTCCGAGCCCACCGAGTATAGGGGAACCCAAAAAAGTGGGTAGGGGGGATTAGGAAGCATAAATTAACGTTAATAGCCCCATAAATACGCAACTGTTACTAAATCTACGATAGAATTATCAACTTCGAAATAATATGCAATTTTTGAAAAAATTTGAAAATTTTGGGGGTTTGAAATTACGAAACAATCAAGAAATGTTTGTAAATTGAAGGGATGGAGGGGGGGAGATTCGGGGGGGTTTTGGGGTTCTTTGGTGCGCGGGGGGTGTGGGGGGGGGGGGGGGTAGAAAATTCCAGCTTAGTAACCACAGCCTGAATAAGGCGGACATTAGGGTAGGAAGCAAAGACTGAATTGAAACTGGTTTCCTCCACATCAAAATATTCCATTATCTTTCCAATCTAAAATCCGGAGCAGTCAATAAGGGGAAAAGTTCTCAAAGCTGAACACAAGCAAACAAACTTAGCGGTAACGTGCTGCTTTCTACACCACTACAGGTGTCACGGCTGTTGCTAGTGTCCAATAAGGTCTAAAGGAGTGGCAAAGAGCACAACTCGTGATGATCCGATGAGATGAAAATATCAAACTTAGTTGTCAGTTAAAAAATCTGTTAGTGTACCACCGTTTTAAAACCTAACCAGTAGTTATCCCTGCCTATATAAAAAAGAATGGTGTGTAACTTAAAATTAGCACAATTTAGCGAGCCTTATAATAAAAATTTATAAAAGGACACTGAGACTCCCAAAAATCGACTCATTACTCGGGCTCTAGCTTTTTATATTGATACGTATTTTCAACCAATCCCTGTCTTACTTTATGCAAATTAGTAACTGATTTCACAGCCTTCGACGCAGAGATAACAACAATTGATTCATCAGGACATCTGTGTGAAAGCTGAAACAATAATAAAATAAAATAAAATAAAATTATTTTTTCAGTTCTTGCACAATTTAGAAGTTTATTTAAGCCAAGTTTTCCAGAAGAGGCTAAATCGTCTGCACCAAAAGTTATCTCGACAAAACATTTTACGCATATATTATGCACTAACTTCTTCAGCACATGAAACAGCAGCAATTCCACCTCCAATAATAACAAAGGTCGCCTTTTCTGTAGTTTTGTTATTAATAGTAATTCCTGACGTGGACATCTTAAAACAAAAACCAGCTCAATATAAAATATAAACATGGCAAAAACAAGTCCAAACTTCCAAACAACAGACGATACTCAACGAAGAAGGTTGTACAAGACAGCCATCATTGAAAATAGTCATGGACACTGGATATCCGGATAATTTTTAAATCCGTATAATTATAATATCCGATATGAGAAAATATTCCCTTTACATTTCAAATAAAGTAATGAAAAACTAACAAATTTTAGACAATTCAAAAATATCTTTGATAACTTCACATCAAGAAAATGTGGTAAATGCGGGATGGCAGGCGGATCCACGAAGGATACGAGCATTAATCATAGAGAAATAATGAAAAACGCCTGCCTGCAGTCAGTAAGGCAAAGCCTTAGTCCGAAAAAGGAGAGAGCCAATGGGCGCGGTATTGGACCTAGGCTATATATCATTGAACAGCACTCTTGGAGTTTCTCTCACTTTGGTGCAAAGGCAAATTGCCGTTATTTTTCATTGAAGACTTGTGCTGTGTGCTGCTCCTAGGGCTAGCCGCCAGATATGGCAACGCAGAGGCCGGCAGAGCATGTGTCTTAGAAAGGAGAAGATCTCATCCGTCGTGCGTGATGTCGACCAAACTCTAAAACTCCTTGTGGCAACTTGGTTGAGTTGTTTTTGAACAATCTTTCCTGGCTAAACATTTTGCACTTTCGGGTGATGATTATCACTTTGTAATGTCTAATGCAGCAAACAACAACAACAAGTTGTCAACCCAAGTTGTTTGTTCTGATGGGGAATGTGGAAAAGTCTAGCAGATTTACTTGTTTATTTGTACATTTCAATCATACATTATACACTCAAGGGCTTACGTATACCTTTAACCTAAATTTTGTACAATATATAAGCATCAATTAAAGTAATCTGTTTTACTGGTAAAAAACCAGCAAAGTTTTAAAAACTGTCAACTAAAAGTTATTATTTCTGAAAAAATCAAATCCTGGTATTTTGATTGAAAAGCAACAAAAATTAACTAAAACGTTAGGGCGAAGCCTGAAAGCTTTTAAAAATATACATTTACTTCTAATTTATATATTATTAAGAAATGAATTCGCACTAATGAATGTAAACCACGTCCGTATGCAGCCAGTGAGAAATGAGAATTGCTTTGAAATTTAAAATGAATGTAAACTGACTCCATATATAAGTCGAAGCTTTTCTTACTAAAGCAAAATCTCAAATTTGAGCTCTCTCTAAAGCAATTCTGACGGAAGCAACTTAGGTTGCAGGTGGCTGTAGATGGAAGGAGGATATTATATCCGATGGGGGATCGTGTACGACACTGGCCCCCGACCCTGTTAAGCGCTACCCTATTCACAGTTACTAACTCTCATAAGGATCATCTATGCTTCCACAGAACTTTGGCGAGGTATATATAAGTCTAAAACCTTTGTGACAGAAGCAACGGATCAGTATCAGGGCAGCCAACAATTAAGGGGAGGGGGGCTACGAACGGGTTGGCACAACATCGTGGGAGAGAGCTACTTTCCCCCCAAACGTTAGTCAACATATCAAAATAAAAAAGTTTAGGGTGTTCAACAATATATCTCACATACACTGTTTCTGGCAGGACGCCAAAGTACAAATTTTGGTGCGAAAATTGGATTTTTCAAAAAGATTTTATTCAGCTCTGGTGGATCAACGGTTTGACCAATTCTGAAACTTTCAGCCATAAATGTTAACTGTTACTAGTGCTAAATATTAAAAGAATTCCGGCTTTCGAGCGCTGCTTCCTTCTTCAGCTATAACAGTTCAAAATTTGAAATTTGGCAAAAAGTTGCGATGTGACTGTGCGCCGTTTTTGATCTAAAGTTGGGCTCAAAGTTTTCGAACAACATGCAACATGTTGGGAATTGGATTGGTTGACAAAATTGTCTCGAAAAGCTCATATTAATAATCAATTAGCATAACTAAGATGACCATCAAACTAATCGTATTCAAGATCACGAAAGGAATCCATCATATGAAGCCGAAAATGATAAAGCTCCTTAGACGTCAGTTAACCTAACCTCTACCCGTATTGACCTACAACATACTATTTCTGGAAAATTCGGGTACAGTATCTTGCTCATGGCGATCAGGGCGAGTTGAAGTTTGTGTACGTGTAATGTCGAGCTTTGGACCGACCACACCAATTTCTGATGGTTCCACAGGACGTTACGCTACATGGAAATCTTTCAAACTTTTAACTATTTTACACTAAACCTAATACTATTACGTGGCAAAAGACTACCTAGCTTTTAGTGAAATTCGTAGCCACCCCCCCCCCTTAATCAGTTGCAACTCAGATTGCAGCAACGTCTTCCACGTTTGCAGACTCGTCAAGAGTTTTCGAACAACATGCAACATGTTGGGAATTGGATTGGTTGACAAAATTGTCTCGAAAAGCTCCTATTAATAATCAATTAGCATAACTAAGATGACCATCAAACTAATCGTATTCAAGATCACGAAAGGAATCCATCATATGAAGCCGAAAATGATAAAGCTCATCTCTACACAGTTTCCTATATTTCACAACAGAGGCAAGCAATTGGCGAAACTGTTCCGCCAAAATTCAAAGGACTAAACGGTTTTTGTTAACAAAGCTGGTTACAGTTGACAAAAAGTAGCCGCTGGTCTCTACCGAAGCAAAAGACCAACCAAATCTTATAAGTTTGATAACGCCAGGGACGCCTAAATTGCAAGCAATCAGCATAAGCACGCTACAAAACGTAGGTACTAGAGTCCTAGCCAATACGAACTCCATAAATCATTAACCGTTTACTGTAAGGATTTTGCACACAAACACACGCAGAGTATAATTCAACAAGAAGGCTATGTGTCAAAACAATAACACTACAACATCTTTATTTACATACATCACATCAACGACAGTTAGAGCGCCTGCGACTGCAAAAACCAGCAAGTAATCAAGTTTACGATTAATAAGATGGGTTCCTCTGTTTTAGCTTGAACTTCACAATCTGCAGATTTTTTCAATCCACTTTGCTAAAAGTTAAGGCATTTGGAAACAAACAAATAAGCAAAGTCAGTGCATCTTCAAACGGAAAAAAACTGAAACAGTTATTTCTTCTTAGTCCCACAGGTAAACAGCCAAAAACATGTAACTAGCCGTTCAGAAATATAGGACAATTCATTTACATAGTTCGACATCTTCTACAACGGAAACGTCTAGACTATTAATGGCAGTTTTTAGGGCAACGCCGCTTCTAAAAGGACAGTAAACCAATGCAGAAACAGCACAGCTGAGTAGACGCTGGGTCCAGCAGGTGATGAAACAACCTCTCAGCAGTAACCACGGGCCACTTTAGGGTCTTTCTGGCGGAGTGAGATGAGTGAAAACTTTTCGTTCACTGAAACCAAAGTCGGTGTAATCGCGCGGATGCTCTGGCTTCACATAAACACTTTCCAGTATACCGGGGTAGGTTTCTCTAATTTTCTGAAACAAAGACGTTCACAACACATCACGTATGTACAGTAAAGGTAGATACTATACGTACGCCCACAGTAAAACATTGAAGGATCAATACATCCATCTTCTACGAAACAAAATTAAAATAGCCTGCGTTGAAAAATGGACACGTCAATCAGTTGTAAAAATGAAAGTTTGTAAAAAAATCGAAGGACTTAAAAGTCACAGAATCTTAATTTGACAGGCCTCCAGTCCAGGGTAGGCGTCATTGACAGGAGCTTGACTATAAGAACAAGGAACGTGACCGCGTCAACGGTAACTACTAAGACAAAATAGTGAAGTAGGAAAACCAGTGAACACTTACCTGTTCACGGGATATGTATGGCAACTCCTTCGGATTGGTAACGACAAAGCCTCTATGAGTTTCCCAAGTCTAAAATATTATGATACACAGAAATATGAAACTTTGCATTGCGATAAGCAAATGGCAATGGTATTGTCCAGAAACTCAAGCAATAGTTATCGAATCAAAGATCACAAATACGCACATAAAATTATATTCAACGGAGACAGTGCTAGCCTAGTAAAACCACTACAGACACTTACACCTCTATTATATTTCACGCAGTACCACACCACCCAAGCAGTCATCAGTGCTAGCGAGGTCCTCGCAATTACCGTGCGAATGCTGTGACCAAACCACCAACCCTAAAAATATCATAAAGTCATTTTGATAACCATTTATGGGCAACTCACTGGTCTACTCATAGTTAAAGTTAACGCGTTACATGCTAACACAAAAAGGTGCATTTAGATGACACTTCGAAGAAGCCTCCCGTAATTTATACCACATGTATGGGTGGATATATGCAGAACAAAACAAATTCGAGTTTCCCAGAAAATGAACTGTATAACCGTGTATTCAGTACATACGTATACGTATAACAACGTGTCGCTGGGGATCGAATGGATCATCAAAAGCAAGATTCTGCTAAATTTCCAAAACTTTTGGAAAAATTGCAATTGTATTCTAACCATAATTTTATTTTCGCAATAATATGTAGACAATTATTAAAACTTTGTACTATTACAAACAAGCATAAAAGTGAATCATAATTGCCAATAACATAACAACATTTCTATTTCTGTAACGTTAAGGACTTGTTTCGATTCCAGTATTACAGGCAGTTCCGGTCGATCCCTAATTGTCATGCTAATCCCACTCACAAAGGTAGGAGTAAGAATTTTGGATTCAAGCATATCCATAGGCAATTTCCATAGTTTCCTGATCGGATTGCGGGGCTTAATATCAATATCCAGTGGCTCCAGATCGTCCAGCCTTTGATCCAAAACCCATTTCTTCCGCCAGGCCCGTTCAGAAGGAGTCATCCCGGCCGTTCGATGATGTTTCTCCAACAAATAGCCCTGAAAACAAATAAAGGAATGCATACGTATTTGGAAAAAGAAGTCCGATCACCTATCCAGTTGTGTGACAGGTAGGCCATGCATACACTAGACAACCAAGAAAATGCAAATAAGTTTTCCACAAAATAATAGAATGCATTTGAAATCGAGCTATCAACTATAAAATAAGTAAGATACCACAAACAAACGGTATTGCAACAAACAAGGGTGCGTGTGTGTGTGTGTGTGTTGCATTTGAAACGAAACCCATTTTACCACAAACTGGGCCATTTTTCCTGGGTTTCTCTAAGCCAAGAAAGTGAGGGAGGAAGACCAAAAGTATGTAGGGGGAATAAACTGGGCTAAAATGCCAAAAATGCAGTACAAATTGCATAATATTTTCTACGTAAACTGCTGCAACTAAGCTCGACAGAGCTCAAAATTAAGTTTTAGCACCAAAATAGAAGGTTTGTGACCAAAAATCCTTAAAATTTGGCATTTTCGGGGCACCTTATAGTGAGTGGGGGGAGCCCAAAAACGTGGAGGGGGTACGAGTCGAGTGGGCGCAAACGCTAAAGAAAACCTAGATTTTTCACGAAATTGAAAAATCTGGCTTGAAAATAATGGAATAAGATTTCGGGGCCAAACATAGTAGGACGAACTAAGGTAAAATCTATACCTAACTTACCAGGACGCTTTAATGAGCTAAGAAATATCTACATAATTTTTTCCTTTGCTGCTAACGGTTAGGAAAAATTTCATATTGCAAATTTGCGTTTTCCCGCCGAGTCTAGGTCTACCCCAGGTCGCTACAATAATACACCCTCTAGGGTAGGTATGGATGCTCTTCAAGATAGGCTATTAAAAATCGTACCACTGCGTTCCATAAAATAAAGTACCACGGCGGTGGGAAGGTAACAGGAGTCTGTATATAGCAAGGAGTCTGCCAAAAGGGTCACGCACAGACTCTTGAGGGGGAGGTCGTTAATGAGGCCCCACCGCCAGGGTATTTTTGCAGGTGGACGGGGGCGCACCCCCCGAAACCGGTCTTTCCCCCACCCCCGTATTTTAGGCTCCCCCCTTAAGGTAAACATTTTTGACACATATGAAATGATTTTCCAAACTTTTCCAGTTTCACCGGAGATTTTCTATAAATTTGCTATTTTCAGCCTAAATCCAGATATTTCTGAGAACGCTTTGCATTCCTACCTGCAAATACGACAAAAAGAGCAAGTTTCGGCTGGTTTTTGCAAAAACATCTCCCCCGGTTAACACTAAAAATGACCTGCCACCGTCCAGGCCCACCCCAGTGAAATATATACACAATGCTCAGCACATTTCACAGCCTGGCATTTGTACAAGTGAATAATATACGTACCTGTATATTGATAGGAACCGCAGCATGAAAAGGGATTGCTGCCGGAGGCTTCCATCCTGGAGGCAGCTTAGGATCTCCTTTTTTAAGACGAGGATAATTTTCCGGAAGAGATTTAACTCTCTCCTTTTCTGTCGCCATCTAAAATATGCACTCTATCAGCATTTAGAGTATGTTTTTTGGATTGTTTTTAGGGAGGAGAAATAGGCCATAAACAAGGCCGTATCCAACCGGGGGGAGCATATTATATATATACATTTGGCCGACCCCATAGTTTCACAGGAAATTTTGGTTGCGGGAGGGTAAACTTTGAAAATTTGGTGGTCGATCCCCGAAATGCTATGGGGAGTACCCCTCCCGGCACCCCCCCCCCCCCCCACCGCGGGGGGGGGGGGGGGGGGGAGTCGCGCCGAAGGCGCGAAAATTGGCCAAAATTTGGGCATTTTTAGGGTATATAAATTTTGCAAAATTTTTCAAAAGTCCAAATTTTGGCTTAACGTGTTTATTATCGCGAGAAATACACGTTTACAACATTATTATGGACTTCTAAGCTCAATACTGACCTTATTCTAGACTCAGAAACGCGCCAAGTGGCTTCGGCTGCCTCCTTCCAGAGTACTCGTCTCAGCGCTGTTACGGTGTTTACACCAAGCTGAGGAAGGTATGCGCACACCGGCTAAAACAGGTGTCATGGTCGCTATGAGGGCCCTGGTTGGGGGTGCAGGTGCTTCGGCCTGTGCTCTCTACAAAATGCCAGGTAATGCCCGGCGGCAAGCGGTTAGCGAAGGCGGGTACTAGGCGCCTCCAAACCTAGCAAACGAAGCTAGTGGGTGACAAACCACGAACAAAAGTACGGCTGCGCAGTGGCGACGTGCAGTTCTGTCCTAGCCGAGTATCCTTTGGTTAGCAATCATTGAATCTGAGATTCCCTCAATCCTGGGTAGCCGCGCCTAGAGGATGAATGGCTGGAGAGGTTAGTCCAGTTCTAAGCGGTATGCATCTAGGGTAGCCATGGCGTTCCAGGGCTCCGCCTGGTGGTCCCTTAACTTTCCCTGAGGCTTTATGCTATATGGATATTTCAAACCTATCTTCCAATTCCAATAGTATATTCGACGCTTTTACTGAAGACCAAACAGTAACGAGACAGCTTCTCAATCTCATGAGCAGCGAAAATCCGAACGTGCTTTCAACTCAGTGCGAAATGAGAATAGCGACCTGGAACGTTAACAGCATCTCGTCTCCTGATCGCCAACATCTGCTAGTACGGGACCTGCATTCGCTTCGGGTAGACATCGCCTGCCTTGCCGAAGCAAGGATTCCCAACATTGGCTCGATTAAGATCACTGCAATCAACCATACCTATACCATTCACCACAGCGTCATGACTCCAACAAGACTGCTGGTGTGGCGTTTGTGCTTTCTGATAAAGCCACGAAAGCACTCCTAAATATTGAGTCTATCAGTGAACGAATTGGTTGCCCGCTTCCAAGGCCAACACAACAATGTTTCCATAATAGCCTGCTACGCTCCAACGGAAGTTTCAGACACCCAAGACAAGAAATCCTTCTACCATCTCCTCGACAGCACAATCCTAAACTGCCCTAAGTCTGACGTACTTATTATTTGTGGTGACTTTAACGCCGAGGTTGGTACTGTCAGGACAGGATGGGAACACAACACACTATTGGACGTTTTGGTAGCGGCGTGATGAATGACAATGGCCTGTGACTAGCCAGCCTCTGTGCTATATAACTCTCAGTTAAAGATCATGAATACCTTTTTCCAGCATAAACCCACTCATAGACTTACTTGGTATAGTAATGCCAGAAACTCCACCAAATTAATTGACTACATTCTTGTCCGGAAGCGGTGGGCATCGTCTGTCCAGAATGTGAGAGTCCATCGTGGAACTAGCCTACCCAGCGACCACGAGCTGGTATTGGGATGCCTTAAGCTCCGACTGAAGACAGCTCATCAGCGCTACCAGTGCCAAAAAAGGCTAAACGTCGATAGCTTCGCGGATGCGGCGGTGAAAGCCCGCTTCTCTGTCAAACTGACCAACCGATTCAGCGAATTAGCCCTATCTGAAAACCCAGATGAATCCTGGGCCGGTATGGAAACCGCCCTAATGGAGACGGCGCAGGAAATTATTGGCTTCCGCGGACCCAAAGCTCGATCAGTCCCATTGAGCAATGAAACTGTAGGTCTCTCCAAGCAGAAACGTGCAGCTGCAAATCCAAATCAGCGGAATGAGCTAACAAAAAGACTTCGAACAAGTATGAAGGCAGACAGAGAAAGCACGTGGAGGGCAACAGCTGAGAACATGGAAAGGGCAGCAGCCAATGGAAACACTAGGAAGCTGTTCTCACTGTTAAGGGAATCGACTGGTCGCAGGCCTGTAGTCAAGGAATCCATACTGGACAATGCTGGACAGCCGGTTAGGTCTAAACCAGAACGAGTAAGGCAGTGGGCTAACTATTATTCCCAGCTGCTAAACCGACCTACTCCAGCCACAATAGATGCCGATTTGGATGCCCTTCCTAACAATGCCCAAGAATGCGACAACATCATGACCCATCCGCCAACTCGAGATGAAATTCTGAAGGCAATCAAGTGCTTGAAGCCGAAGCGGGGCAAAGCTGCAGGTCCTGATGGACTGCCTGCGGAAATCTTTCAGGCAGCTGCCGACGTCATAGCACCTAAGTTAGGAGAACTGTTCCGCTCTATCTGGAGCAGCCAGCAAACGCCCAAAAGGTGGCAAGAGGCGATTCTGGTTCCAGTCTTCAAGAAAGGAAACAGAGGTCTTTGCAAAAACTATCGTGGAATATCACTTCTGCCCATAGCTGGAAAGATATTATCTATTGTGATTCTGGGCAGACTAAGTTCTGAGCTGGACCTCACTACAAGAGAGAATCAGGCTGGCCTTCGCAAGGGACGTAGAACCATCGACCAAATTTTTGCACTTCGGCAGGTGCTTGAGCGTCGCCACCGATATAACCAACCAACGATAACTGCCTTCCTTGACTTTTCTACCGCCTTTGACAGCGTCGACAGAAATGTCCTGTGGAAGCTTCTGGCGGCTAGCGGTGTTCCACTCGTCTACATTAACCTGATTAAGAATATGTACATCAACTCCACAACAAGAGTTCGCGTATATATATGGGGAGCTCAGTGAACCATTTGCGGTCACAACTGGTGTCAGGCAAGGAGATGTCCTCTCTCCTTTACTATTCCTACGTGCCGTCGATAGAGTTATGTCAAAGAGCTTACTACATACATGACAGCGGTGGCACGATCAGCAACAACGAACTGATATCCGACCTAGAATATGCGGACGACATAGCTATTCTCGCGGCCAGCGAAGACGACATGCAGCACTTTATCACCAGGGTGGTACAGCATAGCGCTCCAGTCGGACTCAAGCTAAATGCATCAAAATGTTAGTACATTTCATCGGCGGCCCACACACAACACCTTCATGTGGAAAATGAGGTTATAGCCAAAGTGGACTCGTTCTCCTACCTGGGCAGCCTAATCTCTGCTGATGGTACGCCAACCGCTGAAATCGACTGCAGAATCGGGAAGGCTGTGAGCGTGTTTAACGTATTGTCCAGATATCTGTGGCGCCGACGTGAAATATCTATTCGAACCAAGCTAAGGGTCTTTGACAGCATGGTTATGTCGGTGTTACTCTACGGACTCGAAACAATACCACTACGACAAGCCGACGTCCGTAAGCTAGAAGTATTTGAAAATGTCTGCTTACGCCGTATTCTCGGATTAAGAAACACTGATCGAATATGTAATGCAGAGCTAAGATCTCGTGCCGGGAACCGAGGCCCCATGGAGGCACGTTCGCGGAAATACCGGTTACGGTGGCCTGGGCATGTTGGCCGAATGGATCATAGACGCCTTCCAAACAGGTGCTTCGTCTCTGCTGCCCCTACTACCTGGCGTGCCAGACGCGGCCGACCGCAGCAAACTTGGCGAGACAACGTATATACGTATGTCAAGATCTCAAAAATCCGTTGTCCCTGTACACGCATGGCCGCTTCGACTGGAGTGAAACCGTGAAAACATTGGCGTCCGACCTAAATCAGTGGAAGGAGATCACATTCGATGCGATAGCTAACCGGAGGCCACCTATATCTTCGTGGCGAAGATGACGGTGATCAAGTACAAGTAAGTAAGTAAGTAGAAACACGTTGGCAATCAAGTGTTCGAGTTTAAAACACTGTCTAATGTCAAAATTACTTAATGCTTACATGTTTTTCGGCATTAGCAATGGCTGAAAATGCGATTTTTGGCATAAAAATTGAAAAAATTTATTGAGGGAGGTGGGGGGTTGGGGGTGGATCTAAGAAGGGGGCCCCCCAAAATTTCGGGGGAGGGGGCCCCCACCCCAAATCCCCGTTACACCTATGAGTTTAAGCCAAAATTCGAGTCAACGTTCTCAAAAAATGACCATTTTTGGCCTTAGCTGAACATAATTAGGGGGGGCCGGGGGGGGGGCTGCTAACCCCCCAGCCAATTTTTTCAAACCACCCCCCCCCAAATGTTGTGGGGGCCCCCGGCCCGGCCCCTCCCCCCCAACTGAGTGAGGGGGGGGGCGCAAAAATTGGGCATTTTTAGGGTAAATTCTGCAAAATTTTTCAAAAATGTCCAAATTTTTGGCTTAAAGTGTTCATTATTACGAGAAATACACGTTTTTAACGAGTTTATGGACTTTCTGGCTCAATATTGACCTTATTTTAGACTTAGAAACATGTTGCCAATCAAGTTTTCGACTTTAAATCCAATGTGTAATGTCAAAATTACTTCATGGTTGAATGTCTTTTGGCATTAGCAATGACTGAAAATGCGATTTTTGTCATAAAATAGAAAAAATTTATGGGGGGAGGTTTGGGAGTCTTAAAAGGCCCCCCCAAATTCCGGGGGAGGGGGCCCCCAACCCAAGTGCCCGTTACACCCATAGCACAGGAAGAAGTTTTACGGGTAAAATCGTTGTAAATTGCTGTTGTAAAACAACGATTTTACCATGATTTTACCACGGAATTTTAATAAAATTTTAATATTTTTAACGAATTTACAGTGTTTATATCCGTTTTAACCATGAGATTTTAACGAATTTACAACGGTTTTTCCTCGGTTTTTATACGTTTACAATAATTTTTACTACGTTGTAAAATTGCGGTAAATCCGTTGTAAAATTATTGTATATAAATTAAATTGGACCAATTTACAATGGTTTTACAATTTTTACAACGACTTTACAACGTTTTTACAACGATTTTACCACACGGTACATTTGTTGTAAAATCATGGTAACTGTTTACAACGTTTTTGTACCTCGTTGTAAAACCGTTGTACCTTGCGCAGCAATTTACAACGATTTTACCCATAAAAGTTCTTCCTGTGTAGGTGTACCAGGCTACAGTTTACCCCTGTGAGACCCCCCCCCCACGGAGAGGCCAGACCCCCACCACAGGAAAACTTTTCCTGGAAACAATCGGAAAAAACCGGAATATATAATAGTGTTGACTACAAATTTTTTCCCGATATTTTTCCGATTTTTTCCCGACACCTGAAAAAATCGGAAAAATATCCGAACAAATTTTCCTGACTTTTTTCCGATTTTTTTCCGATATTTTTTAATTTGGAAAAAAATCGGAATAATTTCGGAAAAAAATCAGAATAAACTCAGAATAAATAGTTTTCTCAGCTTTTTCCAGGAATTTTTCAGATTTTTTCCGATATTTGCTAATTTGGAAAAAATCGGAATAATTTCGGAAAAAAATCAGAATAAACTCAGTTTTCTTAGTTTTTTCCTGGAATTTTTCCGATTTTTTTACATTTCCAATTCTTAGGTGTGGCTGGGCATAAAACGGGGTAAAACTGGGCTGTCACTCCTGAGGGCATAGGTGCATAGTTTCCATGGAGCTTTGGGTCTGGGGGGGAATCTTGGAAGGTTGGTGGTCGTGGTCGACCCAAGAAATGTGATGGGTGTTCCCCCCCCAACCCCCCCCCCAAATTCGGACCTCAGAAATTTCAAAAAATGGCCAAAAATGCAAAATTTTCGGTAATCTAGCCCTTTTTCCTTCAAAATAAGGCCTGTTTTTAACGTTTTAGGCGTTTTTACAAAGTTTAAAGCGATTTTAAGTCAATTTTAGAAAAATTTTCCGAAAAATGACCACTTTTAGCCAAATTTAGGTCCAAAATCGCTGGGGGGGTTAGGGGGGGGGGGTAGCCGAAAGTTGGGGGAGGGTATGTCAAAAATTCTCGGGGGGGGGGGGTAAATTGGTCAAAAATTTTGGGGGGATACCCCCCCCGAAGGAAACTTTGTGTAGGCGTGGGCGTGGAGGGTTGGGGGGTTTCCAAAGGGAGCCCCCTGCAAAAAAAGTTAGAGCAGCCTCCCTCCCTACCCCAAATCCCCGTTACACCTATGGCTATATTGCCCATATTTGTAATCCTAAAGCACATGTTATATATGCCCAATGGAGAGCTCTTTGCGGCATCTGTGCCTACACACACAAAAATTTTAAATTGTGAAAATCGAATTTGAACACGGATTTTTCTCAACTCATGCAACCAAGTAGAGAACGTCTTTAGACACATATTTTTATGACAATTGCCGAATGCTATTTTTCATAGTTTCGTGTTTTGTCTTTCCGTTCGAGAGAAATAAGCATCCAAACTTGAAAATTTTGAAAAAAATCGGACAAAATTTACGTTTTTCTCAAAATCTTGAGCTTCTTTACAATTTCAGAAAAAGATAGCCCTCGGGAAGACGTTTCTTTTGAAGCCTGAACTGGTCGCTTTTCGTTGGCTTTCCCACATTTCGAGAAATCCATGTTCACAAATTGTTTTCTTGTTATCGCATGTTCAAGCCTAAGAGTTGAAATGATACAGGTCACGGTTTTTTTGCGTAAAATACTGCGTATTTATATACGCACTCGAGCTTAAAAATACGCAGTCAAAAACAAAAATACGCACCAAAATACGCAGCCGAAAAATTCGGTAGTAGTAATTTCTAGAGTGCTCTAAATTAATTTTTTGAGACAATTTACCGTAGTTTTGGCTCTGGCTTCTTCTGGGGGGCTTCCGCCCCCCAGACCCCCCGCATATCTCTTCGATTCTCCTTCCGTCTACAGTTGATTATACTTTCTGCCTATGCCCACGTTGTACCATGCGATGCTTTTCTTTCTATTTGATTTGATATATATATATATAGTATATAAATTAAAATCTTATATACGTACCGTGTTCAATCAAGGGAACAGTAACTCTATTTGTCTAACCAAATATTGGCTTAAGTATTAAACTGTTAAAGGCAAAGAAGTCAAAGTTTTAAGAGCAAATTTACGCCGAAATTTAAAATTTTCTTCAACTTCTGGGGTACTGCGCCCCCCAGACCCCCTGCGTATCTATTTTTCGTGACCTATTCATTCATACTCTTACACCACAGAGAGAGCACGCATTTTAAGCTCGAGCTACGATTCTTAACGTTGTTTAAAACTCTTAGAAACAGCATTAATTCGACGCTAAATGCGTGTATAGCTTTTATAACGTTGAAAAGCGATTTTTGTAATTTTACGCAGTCGAAATTAAAAATACGCACTCGAAAACAAAAATACGCAAAATTTACGCAGGTCCGATTTTCAAAAAAACCCTGATACAGGTATACCCTACCTAGCTGTAACAAACACATTGTAAGCTTTAAAATGATATACAAATTGTCGCTGAATTCTAAGAATTGAGCTTAAGAATTAAGCACCTTAAGCAACTGTAGCATATGTTTTCGCTTTTTGTTTGGTTAAATGAAGCCGTTGGCTTTTTTATTGCATTGCTAATTACGGGATTTTTATGCATTGCTCAGGGTATTTTCTAGGGATTTTTTTCTGAGAAGCAGCGGGGCTACAATAATACACCCCTAGGGTATATATACGTAGTTTTGGACGCTCTTATTAAAATCCAATCTAGCTGATATGGGAGACTCACACTGGCGATGGGTTTTCCCGCCGCGCTATAACACGTATATATATACGTACTAACAGCGCGAGACGTATGCAGGTGGCGAGAAAATCCCAAGAAAATGTTGGGGAAACTTGGAAAAATCTCGGGAAAACATCGGAAAAATGTACGGCAAAACACAGAAAAACTTCCGAAAAATTGGGAAAATGTCTGGAAAAAATTGGAAAAATGTCTGGAAAACATCGGAAAAAAGATCGGAAAAAATCGGTAAAAAATCGGAATAATGGAAAAGTTGCACAAAAATCGGAAAAATCTCCGGAAAAATCGGAAAAAATTCGGTAAAAAATCGGAATAAAATCGGAAAAGTTGCACAAAAAAGTCGGAATAACTTCCGGAAAAAATCGGAAAAATATTGTCCCGGTTTTTTCCGATTTATTCCAACAAAAGTTTTCCTGTGCACCCACCCCCCATACCCTACCTCGACCTGGGGTTTTGGGGGGGGGGCGTGGGGGGGGCGCCCCCACTCGTCCCCCCCCACTTTTTTGGGCTCCCCCCCACTCACCCTAAGGTGCCCAGAAATTGCCAAATTTTTAGGATTTTTGGTCAAAATTTTCAAACATTTTCCGGCCTCGCCGGAATTTTTTGGTCGAAAATCGTCTATTTTGGTGCCAAGTAATTTTTGTGCACTTGTACGCTTGGTTATAGCAGTATATGTAGAAAACAGGCTTTTTACACTGTATTTTTGGCATGTTTAGCTCATTTTATTTCCCACCCCCCACTTTTGGATCACCCCCATCTCTTCCCCCACGGCCCCCCCACTTATTTTTGCCTTAAAAAGTTAAAACCGGTAAAAAAATAGGTTTTTAAACGCAATAAAAGTGGTTTTTTTATTAGATTTATGCCGAAAATAGTCGATTTTATGCAAGGTTTTTTTAGGCCATAGCTGAGGCCATGGCCTAAATTTATGAGTCGATGGCCTAAAGAATTTTGGCAGTTGAGGCCATTTGGCCTAAATTTTTCGACGAATATAAACGACCCAGTTAAGCTTTATTGATTTTTAAGTAAAAACAACAATTTTCTAAAAAAATTTTTGCGCCTTCGGCGCGACTTTATACATTTTCTTTGTATTTCTGGGCTGCGCCAACCGCCAGCTAGTTACATTGTCTATTAACGCACTTACTGCATTCTGCATTTGCTGCATTCTAGTTATAATTTCATTTACTATTATAAAGATTTCATCGAAGAAAAATATTAGTATATTTTGTATATTAGTATTGTATTGTATTTGTATATTGTATTTTGTATATTGTATTTTGTATTTTGTATATTTGTATATAGTATTGTATTTTGTATATTAGTATATTTGTATTGTATGTAGTTTAACTTTATTTCTATTAGCTTAATTTTTTCTTTCTTCGGCTCCGACTCGTTTGCTCCTACCTGTTTTAATTTTCAATAAAAATTCATTATACTTAATTCATTCATTATTCATTCATTATACATTCATTCATTCATTCATTCACTAAATTCATTACTTCATTATACTGTCGTCGTCGTGCACTATTATTTCTATGCTAACTATGTTCTGTTTTTGCCATTCTAAGGTAAAAACGTTGTTTTTCTAGTGTGTTGAACACATAGGTGTGTTAGGGGGGGGGGGGCGGGGGGCCCCCAAAATGACAAATTTTCGCGACCCCCCCCCCAGTTTTTCAGATTTTGGCTACCCCCCCCCAGTTTTTGGCCCAAAATGTGGTCAAAATGGGCATAAAATCGAAAAATTGGGGGGGGGTCCCCCCACCCTCCGTCGGAACCCCCCCCCCCCCCAGATTTTTTGCCCAGCCACACCTATGGTTGAACAGTGACGATGGCGATTTTTGTTGTTAAACAGCGATTTTTGGATATATAACGCGTGAATACATGATAACTGTAATTTCAACAATGCGTACAATAATGCGTTTTTTGGATTGTTTTTAGGGAGGAGAAATAGGCCATAAACAAGGCCGTATCCAACCGGGGGGAGCATATTATATACATTTGGCCGACCCCATAGTTTCACAGGAAATTTTGGTTGCGGGAGGGTAAACTTTGAAAATTTGGTGGTCGATCCCCGAAATGCTATGGGGAGTACCCCTCCCGGCCCCCCCCCCCCCCCCAACGGGGGGGGGGGGAGTCGCGCCGAAGGCGCGAAAATTGGCCAAAATTTGGGCATTTTTAGGGTATATAAATTTTGCAAAATTTTTCAAAAGTCCAAATTTTGGCTTAACGTGTTTATTATCGCGAGAAATACACGTTTACAACATTATTATGGACTTCTAAGCTCAATACTGACCTTATTCTAGACTCAGAAACGCGCCAAGTGGCTTCGGCTGCCTCCTTCCAGAGTACACGTCTCAGCGCTGTTACGGTGTTTACACCAAGCTGAGGAAGGTATGCGCACACCGGCTAAAACAGGTGTCATGGTCGCTATGAGGGCCCTGGTTGGGGGTGCAGGTGCTTCGGCCTGTGCTCTCTACAAAATGCCAGGTAATGCCCGGCGGCAAGCGGTTAGCGAAGGCGGGTACCAGGCGCCCCAAACCTAGCAAACGAAGCTAGTGGGTGACAAACCACGAACAAAAGTACGGCTGCGCAGTGGCGACGCAGTTCGTCCCCGCCGAGTATCCTTTGGTTAGCAATCATTGAATCTGAGATTCCCTCAATCCTGGGTAGCCGCGCCTAGAGGATGAATGGCTGGAGAGGTTAGTCCAGTTCTGAAGCGGTATGCATCTAGGGTAGCCATGGCGTTCCAGGGCTCCGCCTGGTGGTCCCTTAACTTTCCCTGAGGCTTTATGCTATATGGATATTTCAAACCTATCTTCCAATTCCAATAGTATATTCGACGCTTTTACTGAAGACCAAACAGTAACGAGACAGCTTCTCAATCTCATGAGCAGCGAAAATCCGAACGTGCTTTCAACTCAGTGCGAAATGAGAATAGCGACCTGGAACGTTAACAGCATCTCTGCTCCTGATCGCCAACACCGGTTAGTACGGGACCTGCATTCGCTTCGGGTAGACATCGCCTGCCTTGCCGAAGCAAGGATTCCCAACATTGGCTCGATTAAGATCACTGCTATCAACCATACCTATACCATTCACCACAGCGTCATGACTCCAACAAGACTGCTGGTGTGGCGTTTGTGCTTTCTGATAAAGCCAACGAAAGCACTCCTAAATATTGAGTCTATCAGTGAACGAATTGGTTGCCCGCTTCCAAGGCCAACACAACAATGTTTCCATAATAGCCTGCTACGCTCCAACGGAAGTTTCAGACACCCAAGACAAGAAATCCTTCTACCATCTCCTCGACAGCACAATCCTAAACTGCCCTAAGTCTGACGTACTTATTATTTGTGGTGACTTTAACGCCGAGGTTGGTACTGTCAGGACAGGATGGGAACACAACACACTATTGGACGTTTTGGTAGCGGCGTGATGAATGACAATGGCCTGTGACTAGCCAGCCTCTGTGCTATATAACTCTCAGTTAAAGATCATGAATAGCTTTTTCCAGCATAAACCCACTCATAGACTTATATATATACTTAGTATAATAATGCCAGAAATTCCACCAAATTAATTGACTACATTCTTGTCCGGAAGCGGTGGGCATCTTCTATCCAGGATGTGAGAGTCCATCGTGGAACTAGCCTACCCCGCGACCACGAGCTGGTATTGGGACGCCTTAAGCTCCGACTGAAGGCAGCTCATTAGCGCTACCAGTGCCAAAAAAGGCTAAACGTCGATAGCTTCGCGGACGCGGCGGTGAAAGCCCGCTTCTCTGTCAAACTCACCAACCGATTC